>WSXT02045161.1:4749-27775 GCA_011762715.2 Neuroterus valhalla | reverse complement strand
TAAACTGAACCAAGCACGCATGAAGCCGAGCGCGTAGCGCGAGGTAAATACATTATCGAGCGCGAAGCGCGAGATTCTAATGACGCGCGTCCTAGGCGCGCTCAAACTTACGAGCGAAGCGAGTCGCGCGCGAAGCGAGCTATGAGAATGTGCCCGTGCAGCGGGCAGATTTTTTTTTTAATAATATGACTATTATTTATGGGTATAGAATATTTAGTAGACCAAAGTTGCTAATTTTTTTATCAAAGCTCATAAAAGTTATTTCAAGAATTGATTGATTTGTATGTGCCTTATGAGCCCAAAATTTGGGCGTTCTTTTTTGGCATGTTATTCGACATTATTTCCCCTCAAAAAATCTGTATGTTATACTTACATCAAAAATATCTTTATTCGACAGCTCTCCACAAAGCACTGATGCATTCCTTATTTTTCCTCATAAAAACGCAATTTTTTCTGAAGCTTTGAAGTGTCACCATAGCAGGTAAAAACAGGCTTGATAAGGCATTACGCACTGTGTTATAATAACATCCTTATTTTCCTTATTTACCAACAATTCTCGTCATTTTGCAAAAAATGAAGCAAATTAAAATTGATCAATATTCAGAGGTCGCACAAGTCGAAATTTTGTTTTAAAATAAACTCTCATGCTATATCCGTTTGAAAATGATGAAATAGCATTTTCATAACACTTGCATGTTTCCAGGCCTTTTCGACTTCATGAAGCCTAGGGAGTCAAAAGTACGTTTTACTCCCTAGGGGGTGAAAAGTGACCGTAAAAACTTTGAGGAAATTTGGGTTGCAGATAATAGAATTTCACAATTTATGGTGAGTTACCATATTTTCCTGTAAAATTACCATAAATTACCGAAAGTTTATTGAAATTTTTAAATTGAATTTTGG
Source organism: Neuroterus valhalla (assembly GCA_011762715.2). Classification (NCBI taxonomy): domain Eukaryota; kingdom Metazoa; phylum Arthropoda; class Insecta; order Hymenoptera; family Cynipidae; genus Neuroterus; species Neuroterus valhalla. The sequence goes on along the minus strand of WSXT02045161.1, from coordinate 26,875 downwards.
GTTAATCATCTTAAATCACCATGAATCACCGAAAATTACCGGAAATTTATGGAAATTTTTTTAATTAATTTTTTTATAATTTATGGTAAGTTACCATTTATCCATGTAGAATTAACATGAATAACCGAAAATTTCCGGAAATTTTCAGATTGAATTTCGGGTTACTCATCTTGAGTTACCATAAATTACCTGTAAAATTACTATGAATTACCGAAAATTTTCATACATTTCCGAAAATTAATGAAAATGTCCAAAATCGAATTTCGGGTGATTTATGGCAAATCACCATGATTTCCTATGAAATTACCATAAATGGTCGTAAATTTCCATAAACTTCCGGAAATTTATAGAAATTTCAAAATCGAATTCTGGGTTATTTATCTTAAGTTACCATAAACTGCCTGTGAGAATACTATAAATTACGGAAGATTTTCATAAATTTCTGGAAATTTCTGGGAATTTTTTAAATTGAAATCTGCAACCCCTGTAAATTAAACAAAAAAACTAAGGTTGTTTTCTCTTTTAGCTTTCCTCTCTTTCTTTCTTCGCTTTTTTCTATAATAGGTACATTCGAAGGTGTTTGTCCAAATTTGGTCGTTGGATTCTTGGTTTTTTTGTTTGATTGGCAGGGGTGGCAGATTTCTACTCAATTTTTTCGGACGTTAATAAGAGATTTGATAGTGTTTCTCCTATTTCAGATTTTCAATTTTCAATTTTAAAAATTGAATTTCGTGGGATTTATGGCGAGTCACCATAATTTTCTGTAAAATTACCATAAATGACCGAAAATTTCCAGAAATTTTCGGCAATTTATAGAAAATTTTCAATTAAATAATTCTGGGTTATTTATCTTAAGTTACCATAAACTGCCTGTGAGAATACTATAATTACGGAAAATTTTCATAAATTTCTGGAAATTTTTAAAATTGAAATGATTAAAACTATTGTATTACTTTGTTTCCAAAAATTTATTTACTATAGATAATTTTATACAGTCCAAGTGGTACACTGTAAATGTTAAAATTCGGCTTAATTGTTACATATCCATACATTTGTATCATAAAGGTTCTTTTTTGTATCAGAAACTTTTTAGAATCGGTACCAACAATTTTTTCAAATTTTCTTCCTCTAATTGGGATTTTTCTAATGCTGTTTTCCTGGAAATTATTTAAAACTATAAATTGTCATTCTCTTAAAAGAATACTTACTCTCTTAGTTCGAACCAGTGAAATTTTCACTTTTTCAATCAGTAGTCGCAAGTTTTTACTGGGAAGTCAGTGCCTTCTTACATTTTCATGGGGGAATCAGTGAATATTAGTCAAGGATTTCGAAAAAATTTTCACTTCATTGAATTAGTGGCATCAAAACCATTGGTTCTTTAGTGGTTTATATCTACTGGTTCATTCCGAGAATCATATCCAAAAGTTATTTAATTTAAACAAATTCTAACAATAAGGAAATAGATTTTTTTAACGCTGAAACGTATCAGTTCTGTTGGAGATTTTATTTGTTTTTTTTTCAAACTTCTCTTTGGTGAATAATCCACTGGTCAAATCAGTGACGTCTTTTTTCACTAGTCGAACCAGTGAAATACGCCTCACTGACCAAATCAGTGAATTTTCACTGATTCTCTGTGACCAACTTCTAGCTACTTCAATCAGTGAAATTTCAGTGAAAACCAGTGAAATTCCACCGGTTCGAACTAAGATAGCAGAAAACAAATAAAAGTCCACATAACAATGTTGTTCCTCTTGGAGAGATCTACCGAACGTTCCACTACCATTTTTCTATATTGCATATAAGAGTTTTGCTTGTTATTAAGAACAAAAAATTCCGAAAATTCTGCAAGAATAAAGTGTTAAAAATAAGTGTCACACGTATTTACTAAGACAGGAAACAAAAATGGTTGAAGGTACTTTATAAACCTCTTAAAGAAGATTATTGCAATCGATAAAGTATTTCTGTATTAAGCGGATTTTTGAAAGAAAATAAGAATTTTTTATTTTCAGAAAAATCGCGCCCTTCAGCCTGATTTCGACTTTATTTTTTTATTCTTCTGTGGATTTCGAAAGAATATGAAATCCCTCACCAGAGTTGAAGGAGAAAAAAGTTGAATATCCTATTATAATTAAAAGAATAGAGCATGAATTCATCAATAAAAGAGTATAGATTCAAAATTTCCGAAAAAATATTTGGCACCACAGGCAGTACCTTTTTTCCGGGACTTGGCTGTTTTTTTTTTATATTCTGTGAATCTACTCTATATTAACTGTGTGCATAACACATACAGTACATAGTATGTGTTGTGTATAATAACAATTTACATGCATGAAATAAATGCTTGGTTTCTTCAAAGTTATTGGTTTCTTTGGTTGTGTAAGTGATACAAATAATCAATTGCGCGATGGTATTTTCTAAATAGAAAACTAACAGGACATTATTATTTGATAGACCAAATCTTTGTTCAATTATCAAAATTTCCAAGGAAAAAAACTGCACTATAGACGAACAAAATTGATTCAATGTAATGGAACGTCAATATAAGCGCCATGGAACTAATAGATTCTCATTGACAACAAGTTTCGAAATTTCATGTTCCAAGGATTATGCAAAATTAATGCTTTATATAGAAACATTTTTTTTTGCATAAGCGATCTGAATAGTTGCATCGATTAAAAAAACGAAAAGTTCTCATTATTATTTTGATTCGAATTTCTCCCAGGGTACCACCGAAGTTCAAATCTGAATTCAATATTATCATCTGTTTATTTATACTAGATTTATATTATTGTTGATTTTTGGGAATATATCACGAATTCCCGAATAAAAATAACCGACGATGTGAACATAGATTTTATAGCGAGTTAAAATCTTTTGCGCTCTTTGAGCCTATGCTTCAATTTCTGAATTCACAGAAAAAAAGGTGTTATAGAATAAGAAAAAAAACTTATATTTGAGAACTGTCCTAAAGTATTATTTCATTACCTTAAAAAAAACCCGGTCAACATATTCCGTCTCTGTTAAACAAGTGCATTGTTTTGTGGAGCATGTTCTACAGTATCTCATCAAATATTTTCAGAACCAAGAGAATAATTCGATTAATTTCAATGAGGACATATAAGTGCTGTAATTTTTGTTGAATAATAATTTTCCATATTTTCATATTTATAGAATTTTTATTGCGAAGTATCATGTAACTAATACATCATCTTTTCCTGCAAAACATGCAACCCACTATGCTTTTTGTTTGTTTTTGATTTCCATTTAATATTTTTGTCTCTATGTATAAAACTTGAAGTTCTACTTCCGAAAAAGTTAAACTTCACACAAAATCTTTTTTTAAATACTTTTATTCCTAACGATACCGGTTAGCTTATTGTTAAAAGGTTAAGAAGCTGGAACACCCCGACTCATCATACAAAATACAATTTTTATTTCAGTTATGTTTTTATCAAGGAGCCTGCCTATATTTTCTTTCTCCGTGTGCGCATATTTAATTAAGTGATAAGAGAGACGTTGCGCAAAATAATTGTTACGCCACATGAATTTCGAAAATTTTCACAAATTTTTATTGAATATAAATTCAACAATTCATTTATCTTCATGGAGAGAATGGGTGGAATATTTCCCTTCAGGACAATTTATTTTATTTTGAAGATGAGAAGCTGATGTGAGAATTGAATTTTTACAGGACTTCGAGACAAGAAACTAATTTTTAGTGGATAATTTTTTTTTTTGAATGAGGATTCGACTTCTGATACTTGATTAGGAATTGAACTTTTCATTTAAAAATTTCACTAATTTGTTTGGAATTCATTTTTCCTTGGATGTAACCTCAACTGCTTCGTTGAATATTAATTTTCAATATTCACCTGCTATGGCTGAAATTTCGCCAAACATTTCGACATTTATACTATTTAATCGAAAATTCATATAATTCTTCTTTTTTTGTGAAAGACTCGCTTTCAATTTAGTTTAAAATTAATCTTCTTATATGAAGATTTAGCTATTTGGTTGGAATTTCATGTATTTTGGTGAAAAAGTGTTACTTAGATGAAAATTCAACCATTCAGTGAAAAAATCGTGTATTTTAGTGGAAAACTAATCTTTTTGGTTGAAAATTTATATTTGTAGAGCAAACATCTATCTATTTCGTTGAAAATTCAACCATATTTCAAATTAACATTTTTTGGTCACAAACTTTCTTGACAAAAATTTCTGCTTTCAGCAAAAAATTTATCTTCTTGGTTGAAAGCTCATCTATTTTGTTAAAGTCATCTTTCTTGGTGAAGAATTCAACTGCTTTCGTGAAAAATCATCCTAATCGGTTGGAAATTAAGGTTTTTGTTGAAAATCCAACTGTTCTTCTCCAAATATTATATCCTCCTTTTTTTGAAAACTTCACAACAGATTTCGTTCAGTCAAGAAGGTGAAAGTGATTACTCACCTAATAAATAATAATCGTTATCGTAATTATTTATCGTACAAAACCACGTGTAAAAGATTTATTTCAATAAAATCGATATTTTCGTTTCAAATGCACTTTTTATCTGCAAATACTGTACAAAATATATTTCTAATATACAAGAATCAGATAGATTTCAATCCATTCGAATTAAAATAAATTTTTGAATGATCTTTGGAGTTTCAAACTTACAAATTCAATAGATTTCAATGAAAAAGAGATGTGCACTAGTTTTCACTGGGGAAAAGATTAGAAAATGAAAGTTTTGAGAAGACGCGGTTGGCAAATTTCGTCATGTAGTCGTCCATGTATTCTGATACGAAAGGTAACATTCCCCGATAAAGAATAGGCCAGTATTCGTTCGAGAAACTGAGGGCTGCTTTGTCTGGAAGCAAAAAATATTTTTTTAATCAACAGAAATTTTAATACCAGGAGATAGCGAACTGGTCAGAAGACTTGTATTGAAAATATTGCCAATTAAAGCAGTATCTTGAAGCAGTATTTAAAACTTATTTTCGTAAATTAATTGCAGATTTTTAATAAAGTATAATCTACAGATATCTACAACTGTTTGGATTCTAAAATAATTTTGAAACAAGTAGTTCACCTACAATGTCAAGAATTTTGATCAGAGAGAAATACAAGGTGTAAATTAGACCAATTTTTGAACCGAAATTAATTTTTAAAATTAATTTTTATTAAAAAATGTAGGAGAGGAAGACACAAGCGAGAAGAAATAAGGATATAAATAAGGCCATGAAATCTTCGAATCGAATGTACTTACTGAGCTCTTCATTTCCGTTGAAAAGATCACTGAACCAGATGTGCATATTCGAAACTTCAGGCAGAACTTTAAAATGCTCTATCACCCATCTGTCATTTTCTACTCGTCCTTTGATGCCAAAGTAGGTCTTAACTCCTTCCATGCTAACATTGAATGGACCTTTTTGAAGAATATAAAAAACACATACTGTCCATAAATTGACGTGTTTGAATACATCTAATTACGACCTAGTTTTATTCCTATAAAATTAAAATTTAAAAATTTTTAATCGAAGAGAACTTAGATTCAAATTTATATTTGATGTCCAATAATCAGGTTATTATATAAAATTCCTGGGAAGTGAACACAAAAATCGAAAATATAATAACCAGAAATAATAGAGGTTCGTATTCTGCTGTTCTAATTCAAGTTCCGTCAAATTTACTTAATCCTGATTGTTTTATACCAAAGACGGGGAATATTGGGGAAAGAAAGAGAATTATTGTCCCGTATTCGTGATATATTAAATAAAATAAATGTGACATTTTACCTTTTCCACCCATCTTGAAAACACCTATATATCCTTCTCCCTTGTAGTTACCCTCTGTCAGAATCTTTGGCACTGTCACTTCCATTTCCATATTGAATCGATCCCCATCAAGATGAGGCTTCACTGAAAGAAATTGATGACCTGCAGCACCATAAGTCCTTGAATTTTTTATTATTATCTTTCCACGCACGTCACCACTACGATATTCTTGTTCGATTGAGTCAATCTCGAAGGGATCCAATTGTGGAATTTCGAGTTCAGGAATTCCTGTAAAAAGTATATTATTATTTAAAAAATGGCATAAGAGTTTGGTTCGTCAAGCATCCCTTATATAATCAATTTATTGGAGATGAAATCAAAATTATATATTAAACTTATATTCTAGACATAATGTACATTCAAAAGATAATTATTATATAATAATAAAGGTTTTGCTAATATCGTTTATAAATATTTACCCTTGACAAGAGTTGGCCATCCTTCCTCTATTGCAAGCCTCAGGCATGAAGAAAAATCTTCGGCATTTCTGTTACAACGCCTAAACTCGGGACCTAAAAATATTTTACATTTCATTTAAATTCATATATTTTTTGGCGTTAAATATTTCTATATTTTGTATTTGAATTGTTATTCATGAATAAAAAATGTACACAATTTCAAATGCAAACAGGAAGCTTTGAAAGTCTTTACCCTGAACTAAAACAACAAGAGACTGCAACCGGTATAAACAGCTTTATTTTCCTGATTAGTTTATCCCAGGTAACAAAAAATCAAAGACGCGTACTATCGCTCAACACTTCTCCAAGGCAATCAGAAGTTACATATACATATTCCACATACTCATTGAGTTGAATAGATTGTTACGTAAGATTTTTTGTTATTGTTTCTTTTTTTAATTGTTACACCTGTCTGTATAATTATTTAATATGGGTCATTTCACGTCAGATTTACCACAAAAATTTAAATTCACTCAAGGTTATATTTTTCTCGATTTTAACACAAAAATAGAGGACATGTATTTTTTTCTTTCAATATGGTAAGTGAAATTCTCGAGTTAGCATTATTCAAACTTTCAGAATCAAATGAAGATCACTTTTTTGAAATGCTCAAAAGAAAGAATCGATTCAACATTATTATTATTTATCAGCATTTGGAACTCGAAAGTTCATTAGAATATATAACTCGAAAGTTCAACATTAGAATCTGAATTTTTCAGAATAAGTTCATAATTGTCAATGCTTTGACTTTGTAATTTGCGAAAAATATTCAGTATTTATTTATCCGGGAAACACGCAAAAATGTTAAACAAATTGAATTTACAAAAAAAAGGTTATCTCCAAAATAGAATTTTTTCCTATGTAATTTTGCAATATACTCTAGAGAGTATCTCCCCAAAATTTTAGAGTGGATCGTCTATAAGTTTTTGAGATATGACAAATATAGAACCGTGTTACTTTGAGCGCGAGCTACTGCATCGTCTTAGCCAGTCTACCACGAGCATGCGAAGTCGAGAACGTCGACTTACGTTTTTGTAGATATTTTCCCAAAGGCTTGCAGACAATCAGTTTTGAATATAAGTCAGCTACAATTTTTTGCAAATTCTGTGAAATAAATGTTTTTTTACAAAATCATGACCTCGTTAGTTAAGAATTTTCTTGTCTATTGCCCCTTTACAAATGCATAATTTTCGGCGAAATCACAAATTATAAGACATTGCTCATCTTGCATTTTTTTTACATTTTTGTAACAAGTTGCTTGCTCATTCAGAATAAAAGCATTGTTATGCATAAAACGAATTTGATAAAAATAATTCATTTTTAAAAATTCGAAAAAAAACTGTAGCTGACTTTCATTCAAAATTGATTGACTGGAAGCATTTGGGAAAATATCTACGAAAACATAAGTCAACGTCCTCGACTTCGCATGCTCGTGGTAGACTGGGTAAGACGATGCAGTAGCTCGCGCTTGACCTTAACACGGTTCTACATTATTTGTCATATCTCAAAAACTTATCGACGGTCCACTCTGAAATTTTCGTGAAATACTCTCTAGAGTTTATTGCAAAATTACATAGGAAAAACTTTCATTTCGGAGATACCTCTTTTTTTGTAAATACAATTTGTTAAAAATTTTTGCATGTTTCCCGGATGAATAAATACTGATTATTTTTCGCAAATTACGAAGTCAAAGTATAAACAATTGAGAAGTTATTTTGAAAAATTCAGATTCTAATGAATAATTGATTCTCACTTCTGAGCATTTCAAAAAAGTGATCTTCATTAGATTCAGAAAGTTTTAATAATGATAACTCGTGAATTTTACATATCATATTGAATGATAAAAATACGTGTCTTCTATTTTTGTGCCAAAATCGAGAAAAACATAAATTTGAGTGAATTTGAATTTTAGTGGTAAATCTGTCGTGAAATGACCCATATATTACATTTGAATCTGTCAAGAGGTGGTTCTCTCGAAAATTAATGAAAGGGAATATAATTTGCGATTAAATATTGAATCATTCAATATCTGGGATTACCGGAAACCAAAAAGGAAACCAAGAACCCTACGAACAAATTTGGACAATCATCCTCGAATGTCTCTATTGAAATTTCAAAAAAAAAACCTAACAAAAAAAAGAGGAAAAAAATAAGGAGGCAAACACCAAAACGTTCCTTAATCTTTTCGAAGTAAGGAATCCTTCAGCAGGTGAAACCCCATGAAGAAACCGAAAATAAACTCAAAAAACGTTATGAATTTTGACCTTAACAATAATATAAATATTCAAAGAAATTCAATCAATTGGAAGTTAATTTGATGGAGAGAATTATGTATTCATGGAGCTTCATTTTTAGATATAATCACTCATATTCATATAACTCTTGTTTAACTTTTTGAACCAGTTTCTTAATTTATCGATGACTTCTTTCATTTCTTCAATGCAAAACATTCCCATAAATTCTTCTTCCTTACATTACTTTCAGAATGCAAAACTTTCAACATTGTTCCAATCGAGAAGAAAATATACCTCCTACAAAAATTAAACCAAACGATTTAAGATATTAAAATTCGTGTAAACTTACGCAGAGGTACTTCTTGGTCAGCATTAACGAAAAAAAATGCACTGATAGCACAGAACGCACAACGTAATAGTTTCATTGTCTATCCGTGTAAAGCACAGTGGACGTTTCCAATTAAGAGTTCTCTTTATATAGTTTCCAGTACCAAGGACTTTTGCATAGAAACGACAGAAAATAACATGTCATTCAATTTGCATCTACGCGAGACGCAAGAAGATGAATAAATTAGAGAGAGGAAGAAACAATATCTTACAGTTAGGGATAAATCACATATTTAAAAAAGCAGGAAATAAAAACCATCAAGTACCGTACAATAGTCAAGGAAGTGGTTTATTTTGACCCCTCTCACCATGAAAGCATATTGACATCTCTTATGTCAGAAATTCTTTCGTAAAATGATATCCTCGCTATGATGTAACATTTTAACTTCACTGTGAAAAAGAAGACACAAAGCCTTTATTTTAAAACCTTTTTTTTGCCTATTTGAAATGTAATATTTTTCTATACACGTCCTTCCGAAAAATGTTACCCAAATTAAATATATATTGAATAAACATTATTATTGCACTGCCGAGAAGAATAAGGTCAAAATGAAAGACTATACATGAACTAAACAAAACCGTACTTTATTTGGAAACTTCCAGCAACAATGAGATTTTCATGGTAAAATTTTCTTCCGTTTTTCACATTTTCAAGTAATTACAGAGTTTAATTTTTTTTAATATCTAGAGGAAAAATTGTATATCGATAGCAAAGCAAAGTTGAAAATTCGATGAATTATCTTTGCATTCCAAGTGAAATTTTATAATTAATCGAATTTTGAAATTTAGGCGAGACAATATGGGATGTTAAAAATACTTTCTTTTCCATTAAAAAATCTAAAAAAACGTTCACCGACTAGCTGCTACCTGTATAAAGTAATCGTCACTTGCGATTCAAACTTCCAACAATTACGACTTTTATTGGAATGTAAAAGTTCTTTCGATAATACTGTCTTTGGAATTTTTTTTTCAAAAGGCATGGACGAATAAAACGTATCGCAGAATAAACCTTCAAATAAATTTTCGGAACTTGAAGAGTTTACTTCCAATGTTGTGCTTTACGGAAAATACTTTGAAGTACGTTCAAACATTATTCACCGCACAAAATTGTGCGCCTTGCAGCCTTCTTGACAAACGTTGATCCACTCAATTGGATTTGGAGCAAAAATGGATTCTTTTGATTTTTTTATAAACATTGCGAAACTAAAATACTACCGATAAATATAAGGATATGACTAAAACCACTTTTTTCTAATTTTTCATTCCCGAGTTAAGGTTTCTCTTTTTGGCAATTAAATTCTTATTTTACAGTACTTTTAAAAATTATCAAAAAGCCACAAATCCGGATTTAAAACAGTACTGGTTTTCAGCTAAGGAGAAACTTATCTCCCAAAAAAATACATAGTCTCATTCATGTTAAGAAATCACATACTTTTCGGAACTTTTACACCCGGTTAAGATTTTTAAAAAACCGTCATCCTTCCTTTTTAAGTACATAACACACGTAATAATAATTTCCCTTTCGAAAACGTCTCTGAAGATAAAACTCCTCTGCGTACTTTCATTTTCTATCACTTGTGGAAACTGTGATCCACTTCCTTACTCGCTAATAATCAGGAATGTAGTGAGAGGTCGCTTAGAAAAAAGAATATGATTTTTTTTTCGCAGCGGATTGCACGAGGATAAACTTGAAATTTTTTGCATATCGCTTCTTAGATGTTTCAGGTTAAAGGTAACTCATGTCTAGAGCCTTGTAGAGTGCGTGCAAATCTTTGTGACTTTGTATCCTCCAGAAAGGAAAATTGTAGGCCCTCGCTGCAGTTTCATCATCTGGACTATCTCCAACGACCACGTAAGTACATCTACGACCGAATCTTGCAATCACTCTTCCAAAACAACTTTCCTTCCCTGTAAAAAAAAAAAAAAAAAACTTTAAAATATTTATCAATTTTCAAAAGAATACTCAAATTTTAACAATAAAGAATCAATTTTCTTACAAAGATTGGAATAGTTAAACTTACAATTAAAAACAATCAATATTCAATACCAAAAAAACGGATTTCCAACAAAATAGTTCATTTTTCGAACAATGTGATGAATTTTCAAATAACACTATGCATCTATAACCAGAGCAGTTAAATTCCAAAGCAAGAAGAAGGATTTTTAACTAAAAAAATAAATATTTAACTGGAACACTTCAATATTCAACCATGAAGGTGAATATTCAAACAAGAAGATTAATTTTCAAATAGAAAGAAGGATTTTCTAAGGACAAATACAATCTATCAACAAAATAGTCGAATTTCAAACTCAAAAAATAATCATTTTCACCCAAAAATGAAATAGTAACATTTTTAGTTCACAAACCAATTTCAAACCAAGCATAAGAGTTTTCTACTAAGACAAAGAATCTTCAACTGAAGGAGTTGAATTTTCCAAAAGAGATAAATTAACTTTTACCGGAAAAGATTAATTGTCATCAAAAATTTGAATACTCAAATTTTAAAATGGAAAATGGATTTCTAGCAAACAAATGAATTTAAAACTAAAACTATGGAATTTCTAATTGGAATAAGTTAAACGAACTTTAAAAAAAATGAACTGTCAACAAACAAAAAAAAAACTAGCTTTCAAACAAATTATTACATTTTTACACAGAATGATGAAGAATCAAATGAAATCGTAAATGTTTACCTGGAGTAGTTGAATTTTAAACCAGAAAGACAAATTTTCAACTGAAATGATTAGCATTTCAGTTTTTGACAAAAAATTAGTTTTCAAATAAAAAATACGATTTTTCAACAAAATGGTTGAAATTTGAACTAGAAAAAGAAAAATTTTCAAACAAAAATGGAATAGTGACATTTTTGGCTCAAAAAATGAATTTCAAACCATACATAAGAGTTTTGAACTAGATGAATGTTCGACTAAAATGAAAAATGTTCAAATGTGTAGCTTGCAGGCGTGGATTTACCTAAAGGACAACATGGGCACTGCCCCGGGGCGGCAAATTTCTAAGGGTGGCAAATTTTGGACCGAAAAAATGAAGAAAGAAAAATAAAAAATTTTTAAAAAATAGTGATGAAAATACGGTCTCTGAGAATTAAAATCTTTTCCTAAAGATTAAATTCAGATGATGAATATATCACCGTTTCAACAAAATAATTGAATTTTCAATTCAAAAAGGGAGATTGTCGCCGAATCGTCTAATTTTGGACTCGGAAAGATCAATTTTCCCTTAAAAATGAAACAGTTAAATTTTCAGTTGAAGAAATCGATTTTCTACCAAACTGATGAACTTTCAGGTATAATGATAAATCTTCAACGAGAATAGATATATCTTAAGAAAAAAATATGAGTTTTTAACCATAAAGATTAATTTTCTACAAAAATGGCAAATTTCCCACGAAGTACATAGATTTTTAAAGAAATAGTTTAATGTTCAAATTCAAAAATCAATGTTCAACTAAATACTTGAATTTTTACTGAAAAAAAGATAAAATGAATCTCCACAAATAAGTTTAAATTTAAAACAAGTAGTTGATTGTTTAACTTAAGAAGGATGCTTTAGCAATGAACAATGCAATCAAGTTTTCTAGAATAATTAAGAAATATTTCTTCTTCGGAATACTACTTTTACTCGATCTAAACACTGCCTTAGGTACTTTCTTTATTTAAATTTAAGAAGAGGGGACTCTAAAATTCTGAATTGGAGGAACGATTTTTAAAAATTTCTCTTTTCTAAATCCGCATTATAATGAGTTTGAAATGTTCCCGTTCCGTGTAAAAATTTCCTGTTCCAAATAAAATGAAACGTGATAAAAACATTGTTTTGAAAAAATGAAGATAATCATTCTTTCTGTAGGTTTGGGCTACGATCAAATCAATTATAAAAGTTGAGTCAGCTAAAAAAATCTCACAGAGCAACAAATTTGCAAAACGTTTTTCTTATAATAGAAAAAATATAAAATCTTCCTCTCAAAAAACAATAATGTTTTCATTATTGGCAATGAAAACATCCATACATGCAGTGTTGACAGATCACTTTTTTCGTTCCCGCGAGGGGTCGCTCAAAATCCCGCTAAATACCGCCAGATTTAAAGAACACGGGTTTCTTCCAAAGCTCGAATATTTTTGAATTAATATAAGATCTAAAATTATTCTAATTTGCGAATGATTTATCAATTCAAATTCAAATGAATGATTCTCGTTCATTTATTTCAAACGTGTCTCCAAGAGCTACCAAATACGGGACGTGACATGAAAATCCCTATCGCAATAACTGAAATCTAGGGTGCGTTCCACAACGCGACCGAGTTCAACTTGCGCTAGAATTTTATACTGATGAAAACCTGCGCGAGTTGAACTAGATCGAGTTTCGGACCATACCCTTAAAAATCTGTATATCCCGCTAGTTTTCCCGCCAACCGCAGTAACTTTTTTTTACCGCTGATACGTTTTCAAAACCACTAGAACTAGCGGGAAAACCGCCAATCTGGCAACACTGCATACATGCCATATATGCCGATGTAAGTGACCCAGTGGCAGCCATAATGAAACGACCGGATGGCGCACGGTAAATTTAAATTCCCAATAGATATATTTAAATATTTTGAGAATCAGATTAAAGGAATGTTACATTCTCTAAATCAAATGGTAAGATCTCTTTTTCATTCACAGAAAGAAAGCGGTTATTTGTCGTTTTTTTTTTTTTTGGTAGAATTTTGGACAGTCTAGGTTGAGTCAAGTAAATTTCCGGTTTCCCGGTCAAGTCGCCACCCTGTGATTGAAAGCGGAGTCAATCAAAATATGAATGCATTTCTGCTTAATCTGATGGGATGATAGAGAATCAAAACGATTCGAAATGGATTCGAATCCGTTGAAGAAGTCTTATGGAATACAAATTTGATTTGAAACTATTTGGAATCTTTTCAAATTACTTTCGATTTACGAAGGAATCATGACAGTAGATACAGATAGAAAGTCATGTGGATAAAATATTTGAATCATTCAGATCTGGAACCCATCCCATTAAGAAACTTCAGCAGAAGTGAAACCTAGAGGGCTGCATTTCGAATTCTTCTGATTACCTAATTCGAATCAAGCACGAGATTCTCTTTAGGATTCGATATCATTTATCAACATTGGATCAATGCATATGGCTCCGGAGTAACTTTTTCCCCTGTCGTAGTGTAGGATTAATTCATTTATCATTACATAAGAAAGAATTACCAGTTTTGCTAGCAGAGTAGATGTTTTCGATAGGAAATATGCCTCCAATCCCGAAGAGTAAGACCTTGGAAAGGGCGGGAATCAATTGCGTGGATGTAACGAGAATATTAACGTGCTGATGTCTTTTGTTGATTAGAGTGAGACATTTGATGGCCATCGTTAACCAATTTTCAGTGAGTGCTTCAATATCGGATCGCACTTGTAACCATTGTTCTCTCTTTTCAGTGCCTAGAAGACCTCCTACATTGTTTCTGTAGTTGCAGTAAATTTCCTTTATTTTTCGATAACGAAAGGCCAGCTTTCGCATCCAATCTACGCCACCTCTGACAGTGGAACCGATACACAGACCATTATTTCCAGGGGAACATTGGAAACCGTCGGTTGCGAAGTTGTAGGAGGCAAGGTCCTGACCGTTATCGTCAGATGAGACATCGTCAATGTGAGCTTGGTCACAATCCTAAAAAAGGAATAGAAGTAAGGTGTTTTTTTCGAAAGTTGAGCTTGTTGCCTAATCCCGAATAAGATATAGGACCAGATGGGACATCGAACAGTAAAATTCTATCCAGGGTAGGGTGAGCATTCGTTCGAGCATCGATACTCCAAAGTTTTTTTTCTCCCTCGCGTGACTATCTTCAGCCTGCAGATTATATTGCCGGTGTACTGCACAAAGGTACTGCATAAAGGTACTGCATCAAGGAACCGCACGAAGAATAGTAACGAATATATTTATTTGCAGTTTACAGATGGAGCAGCACTTGAATGTCTGATAATATAAATACGGGCTTGATGAATATTTTTAAATGTAACAAATCAAGTATTTATAGAAGACAACTTTTTAAATTGAAATAGCGATAAGATTTCCAAACGGGAATTATTAATTTTCATTTTCGAATAAAAATCGTTGAATATTGATAAGATTTAACAAGTTTGAGGTAATTAATGTTACATTTAGATTCCCTCATCCTTCAACAATAAGCTTGATGATTCTTATTTCGGAATATCCATTGTCATAAGGAGAATGCAAACATAACCTAAGAGACTGCTATCTGTTCTGTCCTGAACCTGAACATGACCTGAAATATCATGGAGAAGAGACGTAAGGAGACCAATCTGTAATGCATGGACTTCACCAAAAACGGTCGCTTTTCTGTTACCACTAACACGTGCATATACGCGTGCAGTACATGAACATCCCGAGCGTGGCGTGCCAACCGCATTTGTAAAAAAAAATGGCCGACATTTTAGTCGCATTTGAGGTTATGTATACGTCATGTTTACATGGGCGGCCATATTATTTGTACAATGCAGACGGCACGCCATGCTCGGGAAGTTTTGAACTATACGTAAGTGTGAGCATGTACACGTGTGTTTGTGTGAACTTCTCAAACTTCTGGCAACAGGAAAGTGCTCATTTTTAGTTCCACTAGTTTGGTCTCCTTATGTCTATTCTCCATGTGAAATATCTTAAAGGAGCTCGCCTTCATATAACTTGATTTTCATTCTGAAATATTAATTCCCGTAGTAAGAATCAGAACATAACCTTAAATACGTCAGAGGGAATAATACTCATCAATACCTGAGTATTCTTATTCATAAATACGCTTTTCTGTTGAGAAAACCAAAAAATAAGCCAAGATACATTGGAAAAGTTTTTCCGCATCAATATACAAGATGATTTGCATTAAAAATATTATTTTCTGTTGAGGAAACCCAAAGTAACATAAATAATCACCTCAAACTTGTTGAATCTTATCAATAGCTAATTATTTTTTTCCAAAAATATTCATTTATGTAGAAAAAACCCCAACATAACCTAAAATACCTAGAAGAAGCTTGCCTTTATCATTACTCGATGATTTTCATTCTGCAATATTGATTCCTATCAAGAAACGCTAAACAGAACCTTAAATATCTCAATGAAGATGATCCTTATCAGTACTTATTAAGGATTTGTGTTCAAAAATACCCATCACAGTTCAGAAAATCCAAATATAACCTACAATACCTTGAAATGATCAGCCCTCACTAATACTTGATGATTTTGATTTGAAAATATTAATTTTTGTAGTAAAAATCAAAACATGACCTTAAATACGTCCGAGGGAATAATACACATCAATACCTAATTATTCTTATTCGTGAACACGCTCTTCTGTTGAGAAAACCAAAACATAAACCAAGATGACTTGGAAAATTTTTTCCGCATCAATACTAGATAATTTCCATTAAAAATATTATTGTCTATTGAGAAAACCCATATGTGTCATAAATTACCTCCAACTTGTTAAATTTTATCAATAATTAATAATTGATTTTCAAAATAATATTCATTTATGTGGAAAAAACCCCCCACAAAACCTGAAATACCTCGAATGAGCTTGCCTTTATCTTTACTCGATGATTTTCATTCTGAAATATTGATTCCGATTAGGAAACGCCAAACAGAACCTCAAATATCTCAATGAAGATGATCCTCTCAGTACTTAAGGATTCGCGTTCAAAAATACCCATCACAGTAAAGAAAATTCAAGCATAACCTAAAATACCTCAAACTGATCCGCCGTCATCAATACTTGATGATTTTCATTTGAAAATATTCATTTTTGTAATAAAAATCAGAACATGACCTTAAATACGTCAGAGGGAATAATACTCATCAATACCTGATTATTAGTCGAGAAAACCGAAACATAACCCAAGCTACATTGGAAAAGATTTTCCGCATCACTACTAGATGATTGTCATTGAAAAGTATTATTTTCTGTCGAGAAAATCTAAATGTAACATTAATTACCTCCAACTTGTTGAATCTTATCAATACTTAATGATTTTCATTCAAAAATATTTATTGATGTAGAATAAAAACCCCAACATAACCTGAAATAAATCGAAGAAGCTTGCCTTTATCATTACTCGATGATTATCATTCTGAAATATTGATTCATATTAAGAAACGCCAAACAGAAACTCAAATATCTCAATAAAGATTATCCTCTCAGTACTTAAGGATTTGTGTTCGAAAATACCCATCACAGGTAAGAAAATTCAAGCATAACCTAAAATACCTTAAACTGATCGGCCCTCACCAATACTTGATGATTTTTGTTTTAAAATATTCATATTCGTAGTAAAAATCAGAACATAACCAAAGATAACCCAAGATATATCTTCGAATAGTTTTTCCGCATTAATACTAGATGATTATCTTCAAAAATAGTATTTTCTTTTGAAAAAATCCAAATCTAACAATAATTACCTTAAACTCGTTAAATCTTATCAATGCCTAATGATTTTTATTTAAAAACATCTATTTCTGTTGAGAAATACGGAAGTACCTACTCTTAAAGAAATTTCTATTTAATCCGCCCTTATCAATAATTGATCATATTTCATAAAAATAAATAATTCCCGTTTAGAAACTCTATCTCTCATTCTATTCAACAAGTTGGCTTTTATGAATACTTGAGGTGTTATATTTGAAAATATTCATTAGGCCCTTATTTATATGATTAGACATTCAAGTGCTGCTCCATCTGTAAACTGCAAATAAATATATTCGTTACTATTCTGTGTGCAGTACGCCTATCTTATATCTGACAACACCCGCCATATAATCTGCAGGCCGAAGATGGTCACGCGAGGGAGAAAAAAGCTTTGGAGTATCGATGCTCGAATGAATCCTCACCCTACCCCTGTTGCCCTGAGCAGTGCTGCCAGGTCCGGAAATCCAAAAATCCGCAGAAAATTTGAAAAATCCTCAGATTGGCAAAAAATGCATAAGGGCCGGGAAAAATAATTATAAAATCCTGCGGAATTCTGAAGATTTTAGCAATAGAATTTCTTCAAATCTTAAGAAAAATCCCCCAATCTAGCAGCACTGGCCCTGAGTACCTACACGAAGGAACATAAGGATAGAGGATCGACCGTATTTTTCCGGAATAGATCGTGCAGTCGGAGAGCAGAATAAACGATGCAATTCTGGTTTTTTGCGCCTCTTCAGAAAAAAATATAAAGAACTTTTGTTTTGCCGGTCGCACATGACAACCACATAACCTAAAGTTTTGTTTTTTTGAGGTTACTTCGCCAACAGATGTAGTTTATTTAGACGGATTATATATATAAGTTTTTTCAATCGAATATGATACTTTTAAAAATACTGTCAAAATGATGATTATATTCACTTTTTGATTCATTTTAGTATGTCACGAGGTTTCCAACCTCCATCTGTCGATCTGTCAAATAAAATAGTGCAGTACACTTCATGGCCTACAGAGGCGTAGAAATCAAAATTTCACCGTTAATTCCATTTCGCGACTGCACGATCTATTCCGGGAAAGTCTGCCAGTATCAAATACATTAGATAAGTTTCTTTATGTTCCTTCGTGGTACCCATTCGGCATTTTATCTTGAGAAAAGAACCAAATCTTACCCCAAATTTTGAACGGGATGTTCCTAACTTCGGGATGATCCGAAGTTTGGAATTTCGCCTAACAGAACTCACCTCAAGGTCATTAAAGAACAAGTGAGTGTCTGCAAGGTTGAAGATCATTTCCTCCATACTGACAGCCACCTGTTGTACCAGAAGTGGATCCTTGCCGTGGTTATTGGCATAGAGTCCAGTAAGAAGGGTGTGGAACACAACTATGGTTTCGTCGAGGTCCCAGATGAATATCCGGTTTGGTCCGGCTTCCGTGGTTTCTGCAGAACCGATACTGTTTCCGCTCCCACTTTGTCGCCTTCCTCGCCTGATGGGCTTCGCCGTCACTGGATATTTCAATAATTATTATTGGTTCGCTTTTTTGATCAGGGTAACGTTTTTAAATTAGGTTTACTGGAAACTTGAGTAATGCCGGTACAGCTGGGCAATTATTTTGGCGATACAAATTATATATTCTTACTTCAATGTGAAGAGACTTCTTAGTCTATAAGAACATGATCTGCAGATGACGCAATTATACCTTGTTACAACAATTTAGAAAATCCGGTTTCAATCAACGGTAAATTATGTCGATAAACAATGTTTAAAAGGATTCTTTCTAAGATTTAAATAGTTTTTCATTAATCCTTGAAAGCAGGACATTTTTGGGGTAGTCTGATATTTTATACCTGTGATACTGTAAGGATGATCTCGCATAGTCAAGCTTCAAATTAATTAAATCTCTTTATTTATCTATGAAATCAAGTTAGACAGACTCACAGTCATTTTTCGAATTTTCATTTTAAAACAAGGGTTGAAGACCATAATTCCCGAAGTAATTCCCCTCTCAAAACAACCTTTCAAGCAAAGATAATTCTGAAAAATGTTCTTCTTCAAATTGGTACCCGCACATAAATTTATTCGAATTTTAATAATACCCAAAGATTGCATTGAATATAAGCCATGATTTCGCGAAACACTTCCCTCAAAATGAGCCCTGCTCCCAACCTTTCGAATTACTTTAACCCTAAAAAATGCCAATTTCCGCACAGTGGGGCAAAAAAAGATTTTCTAAAAAATTAATCTAAAACTTATAATTTTGATTCGAATCAGCCGAGGTTCTTTAAAAGTAAGATTAACTGAATTTCGACGATATTTTTGAGAGCCAATTTTTTAATATTCTTTCTAGTCAGTAACAAAGTTTATGTAAAGCATTATGAAATCAGTACAGACATTCCTCACGAATAATATCCACCAGGATAAAATATAAAACAGTGTTTAATTTTTATATGATAAATTAATGAGTGAATGTGCTTATTTATTGTTGGATATACATGAAGACTTTCTTTTCTTTTTTTTTAGGATATACGTAAAAACAGTCACCATTTTTATTGGATCCAGTGAACTTGTTGATGCTTTTTTTCAAATTTAATAAACAAATGTAGGTCTCAGCCATTTTGTGCTTCAAAGACTTCGTTTCTTCAACAGAACTGATTAGAAAAAATAGATATGTAAGATTTTTCATTACCCGATAAGGATTGTAATTCTTCAGATAAATTTTATGAACAAATTAATTGATTTTGTATCTTTATGAAATTGAATACCAATGACTAAGAAAGGAAGTTATTTATAGGAGAAGTTTTGAGGCGAAAACCCTTCTTTCTTAATTAAAATGAGTTTTGTAAACAAATACCGCTTTTCATTAATTTTAAATAGGCAGATTTTGTTTTATCATCTGAATCAATTTTAACTTACTTGGCAAAATTCTTCCCCTCATGATACTTCATTGGATCAGCACATCATCCGATTTCAAAATAAGTGTTTTTTAAATGAACAACTATGGTTGGTTGATAAAGTATCATGAGGGAAAGATTTTTCCAAGTAATTTGAAAAAGATTCCGTTGAAAGAACGAAACCTGCAAGTTATTTAAGAATGAAAATTTTATTTATTATTAAAATTCATTTAAATAAATACGAATATCGGCTGACAAAGTCTCATAATAAATAATGTCCTTCCTGAGTCAATGCTACTCGACTTCATAAACTAAACTACAACCGAGCAAAAAATTGAAAAATGAAGTCTCCAAGTATTTTCAATTTTGAAGTATCACTGTGAGTCACTATTATTATGTAAAAATAATGCTCAAAGAGGATCAAAAAGCTCTAGACAATTTGTGTTAAACTCACTATTTGAAGGCATTTTCGGACTCCAGATTCGAATCTAACTTTTAAATTGAATCTTCCATGAGTTTAAAAATTATTTTTTGATTTAGTTATCCATAAAAAAACCTGTATTTTGTATTTTGGAATTCTATAAATTTTTATCCGAAGTGATTTTCATTGTTCAAAATGTATTAGATTGTATAAGTAAACAGTTATCATGAGTTTTAGCTAATTTTCTAGTTTTGTTAGCCATTTCAGGAATTCGGAACCTCTTTTTGGTATTTTGAAATTTTATAGGCATTTTTTTTGTTATTTGTACATCTGAATACGAATTCTGCGAGCTTAATAGATTTTGAAAACAGCGTTTGGTTTTTTTTTTAGAAAACATTCTCAATTTTTAATTCTTTTAAAGTTTTGATGTCTTATTTGATTTTTGGAAATATTTGTCATAAAATTCTATTTGATACCCCTTTATTTTATTGTTGAAAGTTTATTAGATTGTATAAGGCATCATCATCTTTCATGAGTTCTTAAATTATTTAATTATTTGGTGAGCTATAACGGAACCTCTATTTAAAATATGGGATTTTATAAATCTAAATTCGAATTTAGCAAGCTTACATAATTAGAAGAACGGCGTTTGGAATTTTCAGAAAACATCCTTAATTTTTATTCATTTCGAAATTTCGATACCGATTTGGTTTTTAAAAATATTCAACACAAAATTCTACTTGGTATCCCTTTATTTTATAGTTGAAAGTGTATTCGATTGTACAAATTATCATCTTTCATGAGTTCTGAAATTATATTTTACGTTGGTTATCCATGAGAAAACCTATATTTTGTATTTTGGAATTTTATTAATTTAATTTAGCAAGAATAAAAATTTAGAAAACGGCGTTTGACTTTTCTAGAAAACATTGTTAATTTTATTTATTCGGAAGTTCTGATATGCTTATCTATTTATGGAAAATATTTCATATAAAATTCTACTTGGACCCACGGGCCCCTCGGGAACCCCTCCTGGATACGTGCTTGGATGACAGGGGGGAAGGTAAAAAGGGAGGGGAAGGTAAAAAGGATGAAGAGGGGCCAGGTGCCGGGGAAGAAAAGGGGAAGTAATTATGATGAAAGGGAAGAAGAGGTGGGGGATGCTCAGAAAGGGAGTGAGGGAAATTGAGAGAAAGGGGTGGGGGAATCGTGAGAAGAGAGTATGGTGAGAAAGTTAGAGGGGGAATTTGAGAAAGTTGGAGGAGGGATTTGAGAAAGAGGGCGGGGGAATTGGTGAAGGAAGGGTTAGGTGGAAGATAGAGGAAAGGAGAGAATGTAAAGGGACGGTTGGGTAAGTTTGGGGGGGGGGGGGGGGAATGGTTTTGCATAAATTTAACTATTTGGTTTTTTTCCAGATCCAAATTTTT
>WSXT02045150.1:0-13181 GCA_011762715.2 Neuroterus valhalla | reverse complement strand
GTGTGGGCGGAGGCCTTGACTAGTGTTCGACAGGGGTGAAAATCTCTTAGAATTTTTATTTTAAGGATTCCTCGAAAATTCTTGTTTTATATAATTTGGGATTCCAAAAGACTTAGGTTCATGAGTCTTCAAAGAATGTACTCCTGATGTGTTAAAATTCTTGAAACGTACATAATAATGCACTTGGTGTCTGATCAGAAATCGCAACCAACAAGGTGGCGTAATGGTTGAGAGTCTCAACTAAGGAGCGTTAGTTGCATACGATCTGTTTACTATTTCACAAAGGCCCCTGTCAAACAGTTCTACATTTTTGAGAATCACTCGTAAAAGAAAAATCACAAGAAAACACAGCCTTTACCACAATAAAGCTAATCTAATTGGAAATAGGGTCAGCTTTATTGTAATATGAGCTGTGTTTATCTGCGATTTTTCCTTAATTGGAAATTTTTGAAAATATACATCTTTTGTACAGGGGCACTAAACGGATAGTAGGTTTATGCGTAGGTTCGAATCCTCCTAGCGTGCGTGCGAAAATTTAATTTTTATTTATGCGTTAAAAATTACAAATACCGGAATAATTAAAAGTATGTGAATAATATTTTTGCAATGTAGCGCGTGCTTTATTAGATTTTTTCTTGTTACTGTATTTTAGTCCCGTACTTTGAGTACAAGCATAGTACCACCTGCAGTACCGCCCTAGTATTAAGTCCCGACTATCAGCCGAATTATCCTCAGTAGTAGGGGTTCAATACCTTGATATTTAAATTTGAAATCTAAATAATAAAGCCTAATACCTGCATAGAAAATTTTAATATCAAGATAAGTAGAAAATTTTGTTGGGGGGGGGGGGGTAAAGATATAATTTAAATATCGAATATGCTCCGTATCATGCTGGCCTTTTTACGGTCAGATTACAAAGCGCTTCACTAGATTCTTAATTAGCATTGAGGAGGAAATGTAGTGTACGCGATCGATAAATCATTTGAACAAGGAGCCTCTGAAAAACAAACTCGTGACTCTCAGGCATTTTTTTAGCATCTTCCAACTTTTTATATATAAACTTCGGAGAGTTCGGAGCGGCCGTTATGCTGCTTGAGTAGAAAAAGAGTTTTCGGAGAATTTCAGCCCCTGAAAGTTCTCCACATTTCCCAAACTTAGCATTATGAAGTTTTTGGGAAGGGGAGCTTTTCGTTTTTAAGACGCTCTTATTTCTTGATGCTTTGCCATATTGTTTCGGTACTAGTTCTCGAGTTTTGTTAAGGACGACATAAAGCAGATTTAGGACGAATGTCCAGTTTTGCAATTCTTTCCATTGTATTTTATTCAGTGCCAATTTAAATGAATTGTACGAACGAATCATCCGAAATTCACTGCCTACAGTTATTTAGAAGAACAGAGAGAGAAAGCGGAATAGGCAGATTTTTGCTTAAAAAATTGTCCAATCTACCTTTGCTATGCATTCGATAAAGTTTTTTTTCTCTACTTCTTAGGAAAAATATTTATCCATAAACCACGTTAGAGTCTTAAATTTGAATTCGTAGGGATACTCAAAAAAATCAGAGGAAAAGTAACTCTGATAAGACCAGTAGGTCCCACCATTTGGAGTAAAATATGTTCCCTAATCCGTCAAAAAAAAAACTCCGAATGAATTTGGAAATTCTCCTCCACTATGGATTGCTTATTTTTTACTTAGAATAGAAAAATCAACTCCGATGTACAGATTCTATAATGTTTACACAGACAGTTTTTAACAGCGAAGTGACTAATGCGTTAGGACGAGATATCGAATTCTATCTGCACCGTTCTGTGGCATTCACATTTTCAATTATCTGTGGAATATAATAAGATAAGAACTACCCCAAGTTTGCTCATGAAAATAATTCGAAATACTAGGTTAACATATAAAAAATAGGATAAAAGTATTTCATATATTAATTTTGACCAGTTCCCGTCCGATCACTGAAGTTAAGCAGCGATGGTCGTGTTAGTACCTGGATGGGTAATTGTTAAGAAATACCGCATGCGGTTGGCATCTTGGCATTTTTAATTTGAAAGTCCTTAAACTTCAAGAATTTTCGATAGGGCGAATAGTTTTCGTTTTATTCACGATAACGCACTTACAAAAAAAAAAAACATTTCCCAGCCAAACAATAAGAGTCAAAAAAAAATAATGAACAGAAAAATTGTTCATCTTGAAAAGACCTTCAAGTTTTATATGAACTATTTTTCAATAAGACGTATATTTTCTACTCTGATCGTGACGACGCGTTTTGAACAATGAACAATTCAATTAATTTAAAAAAATTGTTATTAAGAATGAAAAAATATAATAATTTTCATATAAGTAGAGGTTTTCAACAGTTTTGGAATATTTGCAACGCTGTGTATGCATTACACTGTAAACGGATGGAGTTCCGAATAGCTTCAACCGCTGATTGTTTCGAGGCTCCGTATATTTACGTACATTGTTGCGCTGATTACGAAAATGATAGTAAAAATTTGCGACTAGTCGATTTTTATGATGAAAACCATGAAAACCCCATAAAAATCATGGTTTATTATTTTTATCTGAGTAAATAATAAAAATTTACAAAAAACTTCAGATGAAGATTGTAGATCTTTCAAAAAAATATATTTTATGTGAAACACGTTTTTTATCTACGACTAATAGTTTTCGAGAAAAACGACGATAAATATGAAAAATCACAGAAATTGAAGATAATATGTAGCGGTGTGACTTCAATGGTACAAAAAAATTTTCACTTTCATTTGTGTAATCAGCGAGTCAAGTCAAGAAAAGAGACAGGGTGTGGCCTCCAATTATTTCTATGACCTGTCTCGTCTCAGGGGTGCCTTTCTGCCCCACCCACGGTACAATGGAAAAGGGACAGGGATGTGATTTTATAATACTTCTGTGACCTCTAATGGGGATGCCCCCCCCCCCGGGACGTTGGAAAAGGGGCAGGGGTATAGGCTTACATTATTTCTGTGACCTATTACGAGGGTACCTTCCCGCCGCCACGGCAGGTTGGAGAAGGAGTAGGTGTATGGCCTACATAATTTCTATGACCAGCCATAAGGGTGCCTTCACGCCCCCAAAAAGACTTGAGAAAAGAGGGAGGTGTGTGACTCATATTATTTTTGTCACTAGTCAAAGGGATGTCTTTCCACCTTCCACGAGACGTGGGAAATGGGGAATGTGTGTGGCCTTCATTATTTCTATAACCAGCCACAAGAGTGCCTGCACGTCCTCCACGAGACTTGAAAATGTGAGGAGGTGTGTGGCTCACATTATTTCTGATATTAGTCATAGGGGTGCCTGTCCGTCCCCCCCCCCTCCCCTCACGAGACGTGGGAAATGGAGAAGGTGTGTGGCTTACATTATTTCTATAACCAGCTCTAAGGGTGCCTTCTCGCCCCCCACGAGACTTGGGGAAAGAAGGAAGTGTGTGACAATACAATTTCAATCCTTATATTGTTCATTATGTCGAAAAGTATCACTCACAGAAAAAAATTTTTCAGACAAAACATCTGTATTTCGATGAGTTCTCTAACTTTTTATTAAAAATTTTTTATTTATTTTGCATATTATTTGAGATAATCGCAAAAAACCATGATTTTTATGGTCGCAAATTTCCACTATCATTTTCGTAATCAGCGCATCAAAATATATTAGTATACGGAGCCTCAAAAGAACAGCGGTTTAGGATTTTCGGAACTCTACCCGTGTAAACTAAATCAAGCACGTAAGCAGCTGATAACGAGGTGAACACATGATCGAGCACAAAGCGCGAGATCCGAATGACGCGCTCCTCAAGTGCGCTCATACTTGCGAAAGAAACGAGCTGCACTCGTAGGGAACCACAAGAATGTGCCCGCGTAGCGGGCACATTTTTGAAGCTTTGCTTCTTTTGGGAGGGTATGAGCCCAGTCAATAGAGATCGAAAAAGGCCTGTAAATAGAAAAAATTTCGGGGTCCGATTTTTTGACGTAGAAAATTTTCTTTTATCGTCAAAGTGAAGGTCTCACAGTCTTGCCCTTAAATTTGTGTAAGGTAAATCCGCCATCTTGAATTTTCGTTTTTTTTTGTTATCTCGCGTAATTTCAATTTAAAAACAAAAATAGTAGAAAACAAAGTTGTAAAAAATTGTATTCCCCACATTTTTTACTGAAACAATTTTTCTGAATCATTAATATTTATTGCTGATATCGAGCAAAAACTATGCAAAATTGTGACATGGGCGCAGTTTTTTCAGTTTTTCGGCCATTCGCATAAAAAATAAGTCCCATATTCAAATAATAAAGTTTTGGAACCTAAAATTTCCAATAACTTATGTATCACAAAGTTTTTTATACGGACCATACATAACGGTCGGGAACGCGCTCAATGTAGCGCAAGGTGGAAAAAGCGACACAACTCGGGCACACGTTGCGCGTTTTCGAGAACGCTCTTCCGGCTTAGGGACTCGTAATACAACAACGTGCGGCCAGATTCTCACCTTGCGCTATATTGAGCGCGTTCTCGACCGTCATGTATTGTCCGTATAAAAAACTTTCTGATACGAAAGTTATTGGAAATTCCATGTTCTACAACTTTGCTATTTAAATATGTCACCTATTTTTTATACAAATGGGCAAGAATGTGAAACCTTCATTTGGACGATAAAAGGAAACTTTCTACGTCGAAAAATTGGACCCCGGAATTTTTTCTATTTAAATGTTTCTATTGACTGGGGTATATACATATACTCCGAGCGAGGCGACTTAATTGGGAAAAACGGGAGCACCCCGTCACGAGAAAATGGACACGCAAAGTGACACACGACACACGCAGCTATCTCTCCCTCACCCCTCTCTCTCTCTCTTTCTACCTCCCTGCCGTTCTGGAGGCCAATGTAGTATATGTGCAGGAGACTATGCGCCTCCCGTTCTCATATGTCTTCCTTTCGCCCGCTCTTGCTTGGGACGGCGCGGCGCGCACTGGACGCGCTGCGTGTGTGTATTGAACATGGACTAACATGTTGCGCGCGATTGAAGGCATTTATAATGAATATTTCTGATAGTGATTCGTCTGAAAGTTCATGTCTGCATATAGAACTTGAAGCTGACAAACTTTAATGATTCAACTCCTTTGAAATTTCAACCTCCAATTGCGATCAACTTAATACTCCCTGCTACAATATTTCTTTTACTGGGTTGCATGTATGCATGAAGTGAGAGGATAGCTGTTTTTTTCGATCGATTTATGAAATAACAATCAAATTTATGATTTTCTTTCAACGCGAAAGAGCAAAGCTTCTGTCGGCAGTCCCGCGACCGCTCTTATTAAGAAAAATCGCTGATCCATCTTCATTAAACAGACTCTTGTTCAGTTTATGATGTAGCGAGAGCTTTGGCTGATTCAAATCGAAGGTCCAAACCAACGTTGATGAAAAAACCAAAAAGCGCTTGCATCAACCAAACAAGAAGATTGGCTGGGCAAGACAAAATGCGTCCCGTATGCAGTGTGTGATTGACTAGAATAAATCCGGTAAGCTTTTTACAGGAAGGGTCCGAAAGTTCGCTCATGAAATGAGGACTCACCATCACACATTGAAAATATCAAAGCTGATGCCAACAAGCAGCACCTTATTGACAAAATAAGAGTACTATCTGACGCCAGGAAGAGAAATAAAAAGAGGGGGGATGGGTCAGGGAGAATCTTCAGTTTCTCGATGACCCATCGAGCATCTTGAGCGATCCTCCTTTTTTTGTCAAAAACCCACCAAAGTCCGAAGAAGTCAAGACATTTTGGAGCGAGACTTCTGAAGTGAAACATCCATTGAATGAAGGCACTGATGATATCATACGTTTCAAGGAGCTGTATAACAACCTCATAATATCCGAGAGGGAATGCTGAGTAGGTAAAGAAAGTATTAAGGGGCACGAAGAACTTCTCCGCTGCTGATCCAGATTGTATTCAGAACTTTTGGTGGAAGAAGTTCACTTCTACACACCAACATGTGGCCCGCATCTTTACCTCATATTTGAAGTCGGAGATCGCTATCCCGCAGTGGCTGGTGCTACAGACCAATTACTTGTCTTAACACGGTGTATAATATCTTTACATCTATCCTGAATGACACGATTGTTCGGATAATTGGACCTGTGTGGAGTGAGATTCACAAACAACAAGGAGCAAAAAGAGGCGCAGCGGGCTGTTGGGAAAACCTGCTGATCGGCAGGAGTGTCTGCAAAGACGCTGCAAACTATAAGCGCAGTCTGTCGATGACATGGATTGATTACCAGAAAGCTTTTGATTCAATTTCCCATAGACTTATCATCCGCCTGCCTAAAAGCTTGAAGGTTGATTCAAATAAAGTAGGATACATTGAGAGATTAATGCTCACTTCCAGAGAGGTGTTTTTCAGGGAGACGCGATGATCCTTTCCTCTTCTGCATCACGCCATTGCCACTATCTCTCGCATTCAGCAATTCTCATGGGTACCTCTGTGGCGGAACTAATGCTCAGAACATCTGGATGACGCTCTGAATATCGTTGGGAGGTACACACGAGAAATCGGTATGGACTTTGAATTTGATAAGTGTACCAAGATTTATCTGAAATTTGGACGAATAGATTCTCCAAAGCACATAGAAACACCTGCTTGAACGGATTTGATTGTCAAACCTGTCGTCGTTGAACAAAATATCTAGGACTAACATGCTTGCCGTCCCAGTTCTACTCTATTCGATCTTCAAAGTCTTCACAACCGAATTATCCAGAGTACTGTTCATATCATCGCGAACGGTAGAGATCTTCTCCTGACAATGGTCAGGAATTACGAAATGAATGGAGAGTAAGCGTTCTTTTACAAAGCTGCGGAGCAGGCAGCTGAAACCCTTGGCCTGAACCTCAACATCAGGAGTGAGGACAGTGCATTACTCTATCAAGATGCCTTACTTCTACAAGAAGAGGTAAAGAAAGCGGAAGCCAAAAACTCCCAAAAACAACATGAAGACAAGGCGATGCACGGAACCTTTAATAAAATTGTAAAAGATCAGTCCTTGTCACATGAGTCAACGTTTGCTTTCCTCAAATCATCTGGTCTCCATTCAGTAATAGAGAGTTTTATTTTCACGTGTCAGGACGGTGTGATTTCTATCTTAGCATACCGTAGACGCATATTACGACAAAATGTTTTCAGCGATAGGTATAGGGCGTTTCTGAAACTCCCTGAGCTCCTATGGCATATACTATCGAATTGCCCTATTCACGCAGGAAGACGTATTTATATAGACACAATGGTGCCTTGAGAGTACTATACTACCATCTTTGTCGCTCTTATGGCGTTGGCCGTGACCCTGACCTGCAGAACGCTCCAAGGGGGATAGAGTCTATTATTGAGAACGAGGAGTGCCGAATCTACTGGAACTACGATTTCTCGACAATAGCGGCTATTGAACACACAAGACTCGACATGGTGCTGCTTGACAAACGTGACCGAACTATGTTCATGATCGAATTCTCGGCTCCGGCTGACTTCAACATCAAAGGCAAGGAAACCGGGAAAAAGGAGAGCTACAAAGATCTTAGAGAACACCTGCAACGCCATCATCAAGGATATTCGGTTAGAGCAATCGTTCTTATCATCGGTGCATTTGGAGGTGTGACGCCTTCACTGTTTCGTAACCTTAAAGCCATACCCGTTTATCGAAACATGCCATGGAACTTGCTGGATGGATGCAAAGAGCAGTCATACTTGGGTCGTTCCGTGTCCTTCAGACGCACTAGGGTTTCTCCGGCCCTTCATTGTGATTCTATCGTGCATGTGGTCACTCATTCCATGGTCGCGAGACGTGGCCATAGGTGTGTTTTACCGCGGTTCAACCGGGACCTGGTGCCATTCTCCTGAATGACAGTTGCTCCAAGGCGGACCCTAAGGTGATTGTTTAAACGAATTTATATATATATATATATATCAGGTCAGAATAAGCTGATGTCGACCTTCGTCATTCCTTTTCTCACGTTCCCCTCGTATTAGATACATACGAATTTTACTCTCCTCGAACATTTTTGTGGATAATTTTTGGATTTTGACTTTTGATATGTTTGTAAATAAAATTGTTTATTTTGATGTTTTTCTAATAAGAGTTGGAGGCAAAATCTCTTAAAAGCATTTCTGAAAGGACTTATATAAGATGCTAATGACCATGCGTCCCACTGTAGGACAGAAGCTACGGAAGGAGGATCCCATATACCTACTGACCAACATTTCTAACCAATTATATGATTTGAATGATACTAATTTCATAAGTGTTTTCTGGAACATAAATGCTATATAGTGTATTGGAACTGGGACCAGAATGTTTAAAGTGTCTGAAGCGAGACCCTCATGCAATCGGCAAAATCTAAAATGTGGTCCGTCTGTTAGCACGCCTAAGGCAAAAACTATTAGGTCTGCCGATCTAATTATTTGCACGAAGATAAGTTTCGCCTGCCTGACGTGAGAAAAATTAGTGCCAACCCAAACAAAAATACTCATGAGGACTTTGCTATGCAATTATATTACTATTTAATTGCCTAAAGCTCTAAGTACCTTCAAATTTACTGATGATGTATGAACTTTGCCGAAATTCATTCTTTCAATCAGATAACTTCCAAGTCGATTTTGGATTTAATTAAAAGTATCACAACTGAATTGAAAAGTTGTGCTTTACATACTTCTTGTATAGAATACACTCTCATAATATGCATAACGGAGTCTGTGAAGTGTAATCAAAGATACAATTTGTTTGGGAGATGAATCTACATACGTTTTATTTTTGGCTGCGTCTACTCATCCCGGAATTCAGGATGACAGGCCTAGTATTATCATTCGGCTGGTCATCCCGAAAATATTATAATTATTAGAAAGTTTACCCCTTTTCAGTGCACAAAAATGAGCAGACTAGTCTATTCTCACAAGTTGACAATTATGGTTTATGAAATTAATATTTTTCCGGCCCCATTAAACTTGGAAAAAAAGGGAAGGTGTACGACTTACATTATTTCTATGACCAATCATAGGGGTGACTTTCCACCCGCACGAGACTTAAGAAAAGAGGAAGGGGATGTCACCTTCATTATTTCCATGACCAGTCATAGGGGTGACTTCCGCCTCCGCGAGACTTAGGAAGAGGGGGAGGTGTGCGATTTATAATATTTGTGTGATCAGTCAGAGTGTTGACTTCCACCCCCCATGGAACTTGAAAATGGGGATGGTCTCTGACTAACTTTATGTGAGAAATTTGTCCTTTTGGCATGAAAATTAAACAATTTGGTCGAAATTTTGATTCTTCTTTTATTGAGAAACCTTTTTTGGTCTTCAAGTCAACATTTCTTCGAAAACTTCTCTCCTTGGTTGAAAATGAACCTATTTCAATTGAAATTCAACAGTTTGGTTAAAAACTGATACTTTTTGCTTGACAATTTAACTGCTTTGTTGAGAATTGATCCCTTTGGTTCGAAATTTTACTATTTGAGTGGAAAATTATATTACTTGGTTGAGAATCCGTCTTTTTGGTTGAAAACTTAACAATTTGGTTGAAAGTTTAATAGTTCCGTAGAAAATTCGTCTTTTTGGCACGCATCACTAAATCTTTCAGGGTCAAATTTTTCCGGATATGGAATATACTCCGGAAAAAATTGTTCCTCTCAATAGAAAATAATTCTCGGACCCTCCATAATATCATTTGTAATTATGGAACAATGGAATTAAAACTTTATGCAGAATAAAAACTTCTAATTGTTGCTAAAAAATTATATGAACAAATGCGTTATATCGTGCGTGCACACAAAATTTTCCTTTTCACTGAAATCTGCCGTGGACAACATTAAAATGCTGTATAGCTTGGAATATGTATTCTAGTTGAATAATTCATGTTTTTATGAACATATATGTGGTCAGTGCCGGAAAATGGGGAGGGCTTGGTGGTACTGAAGCACCGCGACCCGCACTAGTAGGGGCATTTGCATGAAAATCTCTTCTACAATCTTAATCTACCCATGTATGTAATACAATCGATTCCGTCATATTTGTATATTTCTACAAATCTTTCTCTATGCTATCCGCGAATTCTGGAAGAAAGGAGAATAGTGAAAGTACTTCCTTAATAGATCCTAAAAACATTTTCATTGATATGAAACTTAGTTAACATAATGCCAAAAAGTAAAAACAATTTATCTTCGTCAAAAACAGGAACATCAAAAAATTTTCCATTGAAATTGCTTATGAGAATACATTTGTTGCTGAAACTATTCATTTTCAATATACTTGTATCTGTCATGGAATACTATTGATTCACTTGTTCACAAAAACATAAGAAATTAAAATATAAAAAATTATATCTTCCTTGCGTTTTCCATAATAAAAACAATTCAAACAACTGAGAATGGATCCCTGTACGTGTATCACTACCTGCAAAGACGAAATAAAGGCTGTGCAGTAATATCATCGATAAACATCTCAACACCGTTACCCTTATCCCTATAGCTCCCATCAATAACTGAAGCATGTCTGATCTAACTATATTTTTTTCCTCTCTCGTTTTCACTGCTTCCCGAACAACTGCCGCAAAAAATCGATATGTAGCTCGAGAGAAAAAGGTTACCCCCATCAACTTCATTATTTCCGGACAAGCTAGAAAACCGAAAAACTTGATCATGCATACAATGCCCCGGAACGAGGTCGCATCCTTTCCTCTTAATAAAAACTCGTTGCCTCTATTCTGCATAGAATTGACAGACATCCCGAAAGCAGCAGTGGCAACAACATCATTAGTATACCTCATGAATTCATCCTCAGTATCAATGGATGCAGTTCCATCGGGATAATCCATAAAATATTGGACCAAATCACAAGAACACTATGCAATCATTTCAAAAATAAACTTCATCTACGTTGCCGTGAAAGATGGACTTAGGGTGGTTTTTTTTTGCTTTCCAACGATCTTCCTTAAGCGAAAATACATTCTTTCCGAAAAGGGAATCCATTTCTTCAGTGGGGAAGCTTTGATAGTCGATAAAACAGTTTAATATTTCCACACACGTGTCTTTCATCACCTCTGGATCTCGAAAGACAGCTACTGCAGTTTGGAAAGCCATTATATCAAAGTATCTTGCATCAGAAAAACTATGGTATATGGTTTATGTCTGAATTCTGAGCTATTTATGGTCATCGAAGCCGATTTTCGGACTCTTTTTTTTCTCAAAAAACCGAAATTATCGTCGAGGTTATGCCGTCAGCATCTTCATTAGAGCACACTTGACGAATTTGGGAAATAAGATGCACCAGAATTCAGGGCTTTCTTAGTCTTTAAAAAAGTACCAAAAAAAAAATTCTAAAAAACACACCTATCACATAGGAACTACCCTCAAAATGAAATGTGCACCACATTCAAATATAAGCCTGTCAGACTTTTGGTATTTTCCTGAGTTCGAATTTAAATAACATGAAAACTACTCTTAAAAATATAGGCACTATTCCTATCTTTAAATATAGCTAATTTTTGGGGGTTTCTCACTATTCGAATTGAACAAAACATACAAAATTTGATTACTGAAAACAAATTATTTTTATTTTATTGTTATACCATAAACTCAAATCCCTCGGGGTAAGCGTAACTCGTTTGATTCCAGCCTCGATGTACGGATGGAAAAAAGAGAATTGGTATGGGAAGATTTGAAAGTGAAATTTACATGGGAAATTTCAAGAAAAGGAGGTGTAGTAGAAGGGAGGAGGGATAGGTATTAGCTCAGTCTAAGAATTCACTGCGTGTTTTTTGCGAACAGAAAAAAACTGATTTTATTTCTAATCTTAATTTTGCAATCCAAAAGCTTCGCTTAAGGCGCGGGATTTTTAGTAAACAAAGGCTTTAATTGATTCCTTAGGCATAATAAACATATATAAGGTGGCTCCGTCAAAATTAGAAGTAAGACCTAATAAAAACAGTACACTGCAAAAGTAAGTCCAGCCTGTTTCTGCTTTCGAATGACACACTCGTCCTGTGCAACATCCCTCCGAAACGGGTCGCTTTCTGATCTCTCTAGCAAACACCCCGTACAAAGAGTTTCGCAAAGCCATTACAAAAATCCACTAAGCGATATCCTTACACGGGCCAATTAGTATTCGAAATCGTTCGTTTCAGGATTCACACCTTTTCCTATGTATAATTGCTCTCCAAACATCCCTATCTTAGCATACATCTCTTGCTTCTTTCATATCCATGCATATTTCTATAGAGGCTCTTGTTTTTTTACGGCTCTTTATATTTCTCCTCCTTAGGGTCGTATTTACACATTCTATCCATTCCTTCTTTGGTCTGCCTCTGGGTACGCTACCATTCACCCTACCTAGATACACTTGCTTTGTTACTCGTTTATCAAATTTAATCCTAAGATCCTAAAAATTAATCCTTATAGCAAACCAATCGATCAGGTATCCATTTACTCTCACACTTGCTTTGCTACCATTATATATTGCTTATATTGCTTTCAGAAGCCACCCAAACACTCCATATTCTTTCTGGACCTCCCAAAGTTAAGCTTTTGTCAAGCTGAATATCTTTCCTTCTTGTTACTCCCGTGACTTTATTAATGAATATCATGGTAAATATTTTTCCCATAGTACCTAGAAGGCTAATTTCTCTAAAATTATTACAGTCTCCTGTACCACCCTTCCCCTTGTAAATTGAGGCAATAATCACCTTGTTCCAATCATTCGAAACTTCGCTGTTCATAGCACACAAATGCATAAATGCACACAGCCAAACAAACAAGTTCCCGCCACTGTACTTAAGCATTTCAGAGGACATACAATCCACACGGATAGCCTTTTTATTCTTTAGTTTTTTAATTACTGAAATAATATCGCCGAAACCGATTTTGCTTCCGCCACCTGCATCAGAATTGTCAAACGTATCCGTGTCTATGTCACTATTATTATGATGCGCGGCTTCACCTTCTTACAGCTTCTTGAAGATATCCCGCATACAGTCTTTCGCTTTGTCCAAGAGGTCCGTCAAGCTAGCACCTCCACAATGGAAATTTACATTTATCAATACACCATAATTTACGGCAATTTCACGGCTATTTTTAGG
The DNA here is from genome assembly GCA_011762715.2 of Neuroterus valhalla. Taxonomy (NCBI): domain Eukaryota; kingdom Metazoa; phylum Arthropoda; class Insecta; order Hymenoptera; family Cynipidae; genus Neuroterus; species Neuroterus valhalla. The sequence continues at coordinate 62 of WSXT02045150.1, read as the reverse complement.
CGCAAATTAAAAATTTACGGCTCTACTCGTTCTTTCGAAAAATGAGTTTTAAGGCATGGGGT
>WSXT02045139.1:0-13181 GCA_011762715.2 Neuroterus valhalla | reverse complement strand
CTGGTTAGCAACCTCAAAGCCATCCCTGTGTGCCAAAAATATGCCGTGGCACTTGCCGGATGGATGCAAAGAGCAGTTATTCTTGGGTCGCTCCGTGTGCTTAAGACACACGAAGGTCTCGCCGGCCCGTTGTTGTCATTCTATCGCACATGTGGTCACTCATCTCACGGTTGTGAGACGTGGCCATGGGTGTATTTAACCGCGTTTCGACTGGGAGCTGGTGCCATTCTTTGAATGACAGTTGCTCCCGGGTGAACCCTGCGGTGGTTGTTCAACCAAATTTCAATTTATATATATATATTTGAAGAAATGTGCCAAATCACAATCGAATATGATCATTCTTTTGAAAGGTATCGAGTTCACAGATTAGTTTTCATTATTTTTGGTGCGATCAAAAATGGAATTTTCAATTTTTTGAGAAAATTCAAAAGGCCATATCGACGATCTTGTAGGGCTCCCAAGAAGAAACATTCTTTCTCTCTGACTTTCTTTTTCATCTTGCGTTATTTGGCTAAAAATTGTTATTCTCTTTTATATTCTTGGATTTTGAGAATGCCATAACTCTGACAATTTTGCCTTTATCAAAAAAAGTCATGGAAGTAAATTGTTTTGCTTCTCACCTAATACAAGAAACCGTTCTTACAATCTTTGAGTCTTGGAAAAAAATTTCAAAAAAATGTTCAGAATGCTCCCTCCCTTTGATTTTCCATCCAAGATAGCTGGTTAACGGACTCATCCTGTCGTTTCCGTCCCTCAAAATGTGTGCCAAAGGGAAATGTAATCCGAACATTCTTTCGAAAGTTATCGAGTACACAGATTACAGACTACAGACCACAGATTACAGACATACAGACAGACACCTTCGTAAAAACCATCTTTTCTGACTCAAGGGGTCCCAAAACGTGGAGATTTCTTCAAATCCGCGAAAGTAAATTTTCATATAAAACCAATACCTTCTCATTCAGAATGAGAATGTAAAAAAGATTGACCAAAATAGATAAATAATTTTCGCAGGAAGAAGGAAATACCAGCCCCGAATGCCTACTTTAAATCTTGGTCTCAATCCGAGCACATTTAGGGATTCTTTGTAGAATAACATGTTCAATGAATCATTACAAGGAATACAGATTGAGAAAATGGATCCTAAAATATGTAATGAATTGAACGTATTAGATCACAAAGTTCTTCATTAGTAGAACATAGCAATACTTGTTGTAAATATTAATTACAATTCTATATTACGCTTACCATTGAAACAACCGAAACTGACGAATGTGAGAAATAAAGTTGCAGAAATGAACTTCATTTTTCCTATAAAGAATAACAGGTCTAAGAGATCAATGAATCGAGGAATTATTCTTCAGGGAATGGCGCCTAAAAATTGACTTTGTTATGCACTGCTCTCTCTCTCTCTCTCTCTCTCTCTCTCTCTATATATATATATATATATATATATATATATGAACTTTTGTGTCACCCATTTGATAACACGCTCTATTTATTCTTTCAATTAAATTATGTAAGAAGAGTAAGATTATTTACATAAGATCTCAAAGTTTTTTGCACCTGCTGTATTTAAATTGATACGCCTTGTAGAAATTTTTGTGTGTTATTTATCTTTTTTCTATAAAACCAATTTTGAATTCCAACAGACGAATGCAAAGTAGTAATTTAAGCTAGACTGAGATTCTTGCAAACAAATAGTCTCAAACAATTATACTATATGCTTCCCTATCACGTGTCTGGATTCATTTTCATTCTCTCTTCGCAAATTTGTTATTCATTCTCAAGTGTATTTTTTTGACATAGATCTTAAGACTGTCAAGTTTAGAATAAGAATAATTCATTGTTTAGAAGTTCAAATTGAATTTTCATGTAACAATTCAGGAAATTGCCATTTCCAAATTTCCCGAAATTTTGAATAATTCCGAACCTTCCAATCTGATAACTTTTGTAGAAGGATATTGTACTTTAAGAACTTTTTCATACTTAGAAAAATCTCTTCTTGTGTCGAAAAAATGCGATTGACACATATCGAATATCTTCTTAAACTTGGATTTGAGAGGATTTACGTTTCTCCGAATAAAATCATTTTGAAGCGATAATTATCTTCGTCTGAGAAACTTTATCGAGTCTTTTTGTGCAATAATTTTCCATTGTCAAGTGCGTAACATGTAGACTACGTTCGTCGTGATAGAAAAAGATATTTCTGCGCATTTACTTTTTGTTTGCATTGGAGTCTGGTGATAGTAAACGATTGAGTAACATATCCAACTTCTAAAAAACAATAAGATTGTTATATTGTGAATTAAAAAATATTCTTTTCAATGTATGCAAATATCACCTGGTTTGAATGTTGTGTTTATTCACAAAGTGGAGATTCTCTCATATCTTTTGAAAAATATAGCTTAACGTCAAAAATTTCAACAAAATAGTGGCTACTTTTCCATCTTTTAAGGATGAATCCGAGATTTTTCCTGTTAGGAAAAAGTATTTGAGCCACGGAGAGACTGAGCATAGGGAAAATCGATTGAATAATTATATATGTTGTAGTGTAGATTCAATGTTACTTCTGATACATATTGAGCTATCATTTCTACATTTTTATAAAATCCTCTAATTTAGGTTTGAGGAATTTGTAAAATTTTGATAGTCGTATGTTGAAGATGTATGTCAGTCGATAAGATATGATATCGTCCAAATGGAAGAAATATACGTAATTTTGGACTGTATGAAATTATAATACCAATTGACTTAGTCAATACTAAGAATAATTCATATCATATTTATATTAACACATATTATAATCAACGAGCATATCATCGACAAATTTCTTGATTGAAGCGCTGCTTCTTTACGGAAGGTATACATCTATTCTGAGCGAGGCCACCTAACTGCGAAAAACGGGTACACCCCGTCCACGTCACGAAAAATGCAACTGAAAATGTCTCTAGCATGGCACCAACGCAGCTATCTCTCCCTCTCTCTCTTCTTCCCTCCCTGACGTTCTGGAGGCCTGTGTAGTATAGGTAGAGTAGACTCTGCGATGTTTCACGCTGCGCCTCTTTCCGTTCTCACATTCCTCCTCCTTCCGCCCGTTCCCACTTTTGCTGCAGACACGGCGCACACTCGACGTGCCGCGTGTTTGTATTGAACACGGACTTACACGTTGCGCGCGAGTATCAGCATGTACTAATAACAAATGCTGATGTTCACGCAGCTCAATCGCCGATGGCTGTTTTCTCTCAATCGATGAATAAAATAACGATCAAATTTATGGTTTTATTTTAACGCGAAAGAGCAAAGCTTCTGTCGGCGTTCCTGCGACTGCTCTACTTTTTCCATTCTCATTATCATTATTCTTCGAACAAGAAGGGTAAACCAGGCCGTCCAAGTTTTACAAAGATACCTCCCTGATCGCGTCCATTTAATAATAATTTAATATCTTGAATAGGTATCAAACGAACGCTTATGTGACATTATTCGATGAGCGTTTATGTCTTCGAGTTCTTTGCTTGGTGAGAGCAATGGAAGAAAGAAGGATAGATGAGAGAGGAGGGAGATACAGGAGCGCGCGCGTGGGTTAGAAAGAGAGAGAAGACTCGAACCAGGATATGATGATGCGCCAACAGCGTGTTAAGGAATTTTACAGGTCCTTGGCCGATGGAAGAAAGTGGCGTGATGAGGTAAGAGACCTGTTTTTGGGGGGCGAGGTGGGGGGGGGGGGGAAGAAGGGAGCAAGCATGTTTTCATATACCTTGGAAGTGCAAATTTGTCGCGTTGACCCCTTCACAACATTCGAGAGAAATCTTGAGAAAGAGTCCCATTTGACAATTTTTCTCTTCCTTACCGGTTCTCTATTAGGCCGTCGCACAGTGGGGACAGAATGTTTACAACCACCTACAGGTCGGAAATCTCAACCAAATCGCACAAAATGTATCCAGAAATGTTTTTAATTGAATTTCAAAGTGACCGACGGAGCCGAATTTTCAAAAAAAAAATTTGAAAACTTTTCCACACAAAAGATGGCGTGTTCATTAGATTTTGGTTCTTGAATTAGATAAACCATATAGAATTCAAGGAGTTTGAGACATAGCTGATTTTAAATTGACCATAAGTTCCGCGGAATAAATTTGTTTAAACAATTTGTTTGAATAAATGATTGATTTTAATTGCATAATCTATATTCAATCTCAACTAAAGGATTTTTTGTGCACTGATTTAAAGTTTGCCATTAAGTTTGGAAAAAAAATTTGTTGAAACGACCATAGACCCTGAACAAATAAACCCTAAATCCATAGACCTCAAACCCGTAAACCCTAAGCCAATGAAACTTCAACGCAAAGACCCTTAACCCATAAACCCTGAAATCATAGACCCTAAACCCATAAAACCATCAAGCCTAAAGTGATAAAAACCGCAACCCCTGAAACCTAAACCCATATATCCTGAACCCTTTCACCTTTAACCCATAAACCCCAAACCCATGGACCCCAAGCCAATGGAGCCTAAGCCCATAGAACCTTCGACCATAAGCCCTGAACTCATAAACTCTGAACTCATAGACCCTCAACCCATGAGCCCTAAACCCTAAACCAATAAAGCCTTAGGCAATAAAACCCTCAACCCATATACCCTAATTGAAATAGGAATAATAAAACGAACTCTTTTACTCTTGAAGAATTTTGGTTTACTTTATTCTCATCTATTTTTTCCATTCTTCTTATTTTCTTCAAATATTCTTCTGATGAATAACTTTTAGACAGTTTATTGTAAAGCACTCAAAATTGAGCGTAGTTGAATGAGTAGGCTCTCCACCAGAAGTGCATATTAATTCTTCCTGCCATAATTTCGAAGGTTAAGTGTTTTTTCGTTAAGTGATATTCTTTTGGAGTGAATAACTGTTCTCTATCAATCTTCAGTGTAAGCCTTAGTCAATTTTTGCAAAATGTTATTATTTAGTTTTTATAGTTATTCTTCCTGATTGAAATGATTTCATTTTATTTTTTCTATAAATTAAGCAGAAACTACTTTTTCTGTCAAAAAGTTAGTTGTACCAAATTTGTAGATCTTTTTTTCGGTGCGCAATATTAGTTCATATATATATTCCCGTAGCTTGCATAGTTTGACCAAAAAATGAATCTTTCTATTTTTCATTATTTTTTGTGCGGCCAAAATTTGAATTTCATTTTTTTCGATAAACTCAAAAAGTTGTAAAGATCATCCCGGAGGGCTCTCAAAAAGAAACATTTTTTTTTCTCCAACCTTTTTTTCATATCTTGCGTGGTTTGGCTAGAAGGTCTCGTTTTCGTTTATATTTTCGAATTTTGAAAATGCCACAACCCTGACAATTTTGTTTTGATTCAAAATAATCATAAGTATAAATTATTTCACTTTTTAGCTACTACAAGAAGCCGTACTTACAGTTTTTGAGTCTTGGAAAAAAAATCCAAAAATACAAGCCGAGTTCGTTAACCAGCTGTTTTGGATTAAAATAGAAAGGAGGAAGCATTTTGAAAAATTTTTTGAACTTTTTTTCCGAAATTAAAAAATTTTAGGTACAGTTTCTTGTAGTAGGTAAAAAATAAACAATTTATCTTTATGATTTTTGTTTGGAAAAAAAATTTCCGGAGTTGTGGCATTCTCAAAATTAAAAAATATATACAAAAATGAGCATTTTCAGCCGAACAACGCAAGATATGAAAAAAAGTTCTGAAAAAAAAATGTTCATTTTTGAGAGCCCTCCAGGATGATCTTTACGACTTTTTGAGTTTTCCCAAAAATTCGGAAATTCAAATTTTAGTCGAACAAAAAATAATGAAAAATAGAAAGATTCCTTTTTTGGTCCAACTATGTGAGATACGGGAAAATATAAATGAACTAAAATTGTGCACCAAGCAAAGATCTACAAATTTGATAACATTAACTTTTTGATAGGACAAGTAGTTTTTGCTTCATCTATAAAAAAACACATAAAAAGAGAAAAAAATGAACTTTGGGACAATTGACAAAAGATTAGAATCAATCAAGTAGACGCAAGTTCTTCACCAGAAAAATCTTTTTATATGTGTTATCAACTTCTTTACCAGGATATCTATTCTTTATTTCAATCCGCAAAAATAACTATGAAAATAAAATAATGAAATTTTTGAAAAAATGTCTAATGCTTTCATAGAAGATTGATGGAGAAAAGTTTTTCACCCGAAAAATGAATTCTAGAAAATTCTAGAAAAACTACACAACATGTGAAAATTTAGGTAAAAAAACTTCTTCACCGTTTTGGACAAACTTTGATCGAATGCGCAGCATGAGACACGCAACGAGAATGTATTCGGTAAAACCGGAGAAGCTTTAACAAAAGAGAATTCACATTCATCAAAATAAAGTAGTTGACATTTTGCTTTAACGTTTCAAAAGCTTTGCGTATAACAGTAGGGAAGTACGAAGGCCGAGCGCGTAGCGCAAGGTAAATGCATTACCGAGCGCGGAGCGCGAGGTAAGATTATCATCGAGCAGTAAGATTATCATCATGGGGGTTCCCCCATTCTACATGAACGCGTTTTTAGCTGCGCTCTGCGTCAAACGCAATACTCTGTCTCCTACTTCCACACTGAAACGCGCAGATGAAAAGGGACAGAGTATTGCGTTTACGCATCCATGTAGATACGGGGGAAAGACGCGCGCCCTAGGCGCGCTCAAACTTGCGAGCGAAGCGAGCCGCGCGCAAAGCAGGCAATGAGAATGTGCCCGCGCAGCAGGCAGATTTTTTTTCATTTTTTTTCGTGCGATCGGAATGGGAATTTTCGTTTTTTTGAGAAAATCAAAGAAGTTGTATTCACCATCTCGATCAAAGTTTGACAAAAAATACATCTTTCTATTTTCATTATTCTTTGTGCGACCGAAATACGAATTTTCAATTTTTCGAGAAAACTCGAAAAGTCGTAAGGATCATCCTGGAGGGCTCTTAAAGAAGAACATTTTTTTTCTTCAACCTTTTTTTTATATCTTGCGTTGTTTGGTTAAAAGCTGTCATTTTCGTTTATATTTTCTAATTTGGAAAAAGTCCAACAAAATTTTCAAAATGCTTCCTCTTTTTCCATTTTTGATCCGAAAGGTATCGAGTTAACAAATTAGTTTTCATTTTTTTTTTGTGCGATCGAAATGAGGATTTTCGTTTTTCTGAGAAAATCAAAAAAGTTGTATTCACCATCTTGTAGGGCTCTCGTGAAGAAACATTTTTTCTCTCTGACTCTCTTTCCAATTTTGCTTTATTTGGCTAAAAATTCTGATTTTCGTTTATATTTTCGAATTTTGGAAATGCCACAACACTGACAATTTTGTTTTCATCAAAAAATATCATGGACATAAATTGTTTCATTTTTCACCTTCTACAAGAAACCGTACTTACAATTTTTGAGTCTTGGAAAAAAAAGTCCAAAAAAATGTTCAAAATGCTCCCCCTTCTTTCATTTTTCATGCAAAATAGCTGGTTAAAGAACTTGACCTGTCTTTTCGGTCCCTCAAAATGTGTGCCAAAGGGCAATCCAATCTGATTAGTCTTCCAAAAGTTATCGAGTATACAGACAGCAACGACGACGACGACAACGACGACGACAACGACAACGACAACGACGACGACAACGACGACAACGACAACGAAGACGACGACGACGACGACAGACAGACAGACACCAACGTAAAAACTACTTTTTCGGAATCAGGTAAGACAATATGAACAATCTCTGCCTTAGACGCTAAAAATGCTCTATACACAATTGAAGGGATGTACAAAGACCGAGCGCGTAGCGCGAGGTAAATCCAAAACCGAGCGCGGAGCTTGAGGTACATTTATTATCGAGCGCGAGATCCGGAAGACGCGCACTCCAAAAAAGTAGTAGTTTTTACGTTGGTGTCTGTATGTCTGTTGTCGTTGACGTCGTCGTAGTCTTTGTCGCCTGTATACTCCATAGCAGGTCAAGTTTGTTAGCCAGTTATTTTGGACTCAAAAGTTGTAAGTTCATTTTCCTAAAGCACGTAATGAGTGGAACAATTCATCTCAATCATTTTTTTCGATAAAAACGAAATCGTCAGAGTTGTGGTATTTTCAAAATTCAAAAATATGAAAGAAAATGAGAATTTCTAACCAAATAACGCAAGATTGAAAAGAAAGTCAGAAAAAAAAAATTGCTTTTGGAAACCCTACAAGATCGTGAATACAACTTTTTGAATTTTCTCAAAAAATCGAAAATTAACTGAAAATAATCTAAGTGCTGGATAACTTTCGAAAGAATGATCATATATAATTGTCCTTTGGCACTCATTTTTAGGGGATCAAAAAGACGAATTCAGTTCGTTGACCAGCTATTTTGGTTCGAAAATAAAATAAGAAAAGCATTTTGAAAATTTTTTTGGTATTTTTTCTTCAAGACTGAGAGTTGTGGCATTTCCAAAATTCAAAAATATAAACGAAAATGAGAATTTTTAGTCAAACAATGCGAGATGTGAGAAAAAGTTTGAAGAAAAAAAATGCTTCTTTTTGGGAGTCTTCTAGGGTGATTAGAAATAGATTAGAATTTTCAGCCAAATAGCCAAAGATTGAAAAGAAAGTCAGGGAGAGAAAATGTTTCTCCTTGGGAGCCCTACAAGGTTATAAATACAACTTCTGTTATTTTCTCAAAATATAGAGAATTCCCATTTTGATCGTACAGAAGAAATGAAAAAAAATCTGCTCGCAGCGTTGACAGACTCTCGTCGCGCGCTTCACGCGCGGCTCGCTTCGTTCGCACGTTTGAGCGCGCCTGGGACGCGCGTCTTTCGGATCTCACGCGTTGCGCTCGATGGTGATCTCAACTCGCGCTTGGCCTTGTACCTCCTTACAGTTGTATATAGAGCTTGTAAAATTCAAAAGCGAAATGTCGACTATTTCAATTTGATGAGCGTAAATTCTTTTTTGTATGGCCGGAAAAATGTATAAACATATTCGATTCGAGGTGGCTTCCGTGTTGGCTTCAAACAATTCAGGTAAATATATTCACCTAGTCTACCTTTTTTATCTTCCTATATAATCGGGAAGAAATGGGGAACTTATGTAATCATTTCCATCCTTACATCATTTTATATTTTTTTATTAGAAGGAAAAAAAATTCTTCATTTGCAATTAGGAATGATCAAGTATTATATACTTCAGATTAAATTCAGGAAAAGTTTGGAATATTTTCTACATCCTATGCTGATGAAACGAGTATATTGAAAAATGTTTATCAAAGAAACTACGTGTTCACATCGACGGTCAGAGCGTTAAACTGCGCGCGCCGTCGCAGTGGCTGTATAAGCAGTACCCCTTACTGACAGGACCGTAGCTCCGACGACGCTTGGCTTCACGGACTCATTCTGAGCGGATACGGTGTAACGCAAGAAACAGTTCATGGTAGTGCAGTTACTGTTACGGTTCCCCTCCTTCCCGCACCGGAAAAATATCTGTATATTTGTTATGATTTTCCCCATTGTACGCGTAGTTCTTGTTTTAATCGAAAAAAATAAAATTAAAAAGTTGAATTTCCATAAAAACTACACAACATGTGAAAAAAATTAGGCAACGAAACTTCTTCACCGTTTTGGACAAACATTGATCGAGTGCACAGCACGAGAAACGCGATGAGAATGTATTCGTTATAGCCGAAGAAGCTTCAACAAAAGAGAATTCACACTCATTGAATTGAAGTAGTGGACATTTCGCTTTTAAGTTAATCAAGCTTTATATATAACTGTAGGGAGATACAAAGGCCGAACGCATAGCACGGCGTAAATTAATAACCGACCGCGGAGCGCGGAGTAAGATTACCACTAAGCGCAGAAAAGTCCAAAGTAATGATGTTCAGTACAGGGGGTGAAAGGGATAAGGGAGGAGACAGGAAGTAGAGGAGGACTACAGTGCAGGAGGGGAGAGAGTTTGTGTACCTGGGTTCCTTATTTGGGAGGAACGGAGAAGTGAATGGTCATGTAAGATAGGTCCTGTAAGGAGGGCAAATGTTGTGAAAAGCGCGTGTGGAAATTGGGGAAGAGGTTGTTTGCAGGTGAGTTTGAAAGGAGGATGAGGCTGTTCAACTTTCTTGTGATGAGTATGCTACTGTATGGAGTAGAGGTGTGGTGATAGGAAGAAATTGAGGAGGTAAACAGGGTATGGAGGAGGTGCATCAGATGGTCACTGTGGTCGAACAGAAATGACAGGTAGCGGAGCGTATGAGTATGAGGAGAAATTCTCGTAAGAGAGGGAAACAGGTTGGTAAGGGAGTGTTGGTGGGGGAAGGAGAACAGATGAGGATACGGAAAGATGGAGGACGAGAGAGTCTTTTTTCTTACAAAAAATGAGCTGCATGGGTATGGAATAAGGAGAAATCACGAGGAAGGAAGGAAGGTGTATGAGATTGTTAAGAGGAACGGCATGGAGAAAGAGAATGCAGGAGAATAGCATAAAGGGTATAATGACAAATATGAGTGGATTAGGCGAATAGATAAAGACATATTTATGTGAGAAAGGAAGTTAGGAGATAATATGAGGATGAGAGGTGGGAGCATGGAGGGTTTAATAGGTTCTAGCTTCCACAGAAGAAGAGAAAGTGCGAGTTATGAGGAAAGGGGTATGCAAAGGTGGAAGACTGGGTGAGATAGAGAGGAGAAGAAGGAAGGAGGAGGAGGAACGGAGGTAGATGTGTAAGGACGAGAGGTAGTAGATTTACAATGAATGAAAATGATGTAAATGGTGGATAAGAAATAGCAAATTAGTTATAGTACATGAGAAATAGGTAGGAACCGCGGAGGTAGAGTTGGACAATTGTGGACGGTTGTAAGAGTTAATTATTTAATGTAACAAATTTTTCGAGGCTTATGAAAGCAGAACCGATATTGCTCATTTTAGATTTCCCAAACTCTTTCAAGTAGATTTTGAAATTTTCAGGTTGACGATGAGAAAACTGTGTTATTATAAAAGATTGCTTAGATTAGAAGATTGTGTAACATAATAAGACACTTATTGGAACAATGAGAAGGCAATAATATTTACAAATTGTAAACAGGCTACATCACGTCACTTTCATGAACATAAGGCATTTATTATTAGTTATTGCTTCATAATAGAATGAGGAGAATCATTTACACACCAAATTGAACAAGCGCTGAAATTTTACCCCTCTTTATGAAGGTTCATAATGTGCTTTGTATTGTATGCAAATCAATGCGTATTAGAAACATATAGAAATCTTCTTTCTCTACTTCTGAAAGAAATAGAATTCGTCAATAAATGATGTCAATCTCTTTCCCCTCAAATTTTGTGTCTCTTCGAAGAATGTAGATAATTGACCTTCTTCATTTTGATGCTAGGCTCGTTATTATTTAAGGTTAGATAGTAAAGATGGATAAATTAACGATAGATTTTGGTATTACAAGAATTTCGACTGGATGAGGAAACTTTGATTGTTTTGCTTCCAGACGCATATTGAAAAAAAAAACAATTATTGACAGCTCCCTTCTCGAAATTCGAATTCACAGCATACATCTTTTTTCAGGCTAATTAACTGTTGTATCTACTGCTGAAGGTTATTATAGCTGAAGAAATTGTTGATCATTTCTACATTTTAATGGAATTATTCAATTTGAGTAAGAGAACTTTCCAAAATCATGGGTTAAACTTCCTGGCATGTAGGGCTTGCAGGTTACTGTATTCTGGTGCTAACCTTCCTGGGGTGTGAAAAATGCAGGTAATTGAGATATCTGAATAATCTTTCTGACGTTTGAGGCTTGGAGGTTATTATGTTCTGGTAATAACCTTCTTCGGGTTTAAGGTCTGCAGGTTATTGTATTCTGAGGTTGACATTCCTGGGTTTGAAGGCTTGCAGATTGTTGTGACCTCGCGTGAAACTTCCCGTGGTTTAAGGCTTGCAGGTTATTGTATTCTGGGGTAACCTTGCTGGGGTGTAGGGCCGGCAGGTTTTTGTATTCCGGGGTTAAACGTCCTGGGGTGTAAGACTTACAGGTAATCATGTTTTCTGAATAATCTTCCTGACGTTTGAGGCTAGCAGGTTTTTGTGTTCTGGGAATAACCTTCCTTGGGCCTAAAGTTTGCAGGTTATTGTATTCTGGAGTTGGCATTCCTGGGTTTGAAAGCTTGGAGGTTGTTGTGATCTCAGGTTAAACTTCCTGGAATGTAAGTCTTGCATGTTATTGTATTCTGGGGTTAAACTTCCTGGCGTTCAAGGCTAAAAAATTATTGTGTTCTGGGGTCAATCTTCATGGCGTGTAGGGCGTACAGGTTATTTTATTCTGGGGTTAACATTCATGGGTTTGAGGGCTTGCAGGTTGTTGTGATCTCAGGTTAAACTTCCTGGGGTTTAAGGCTTGCAGGTTATTGTATTCTGGGGTGAACTTCCTGGGGTGTAGGGTTCGCAGGTTTTTGTATTCTGGGGTTAAACTTCCTGGGGTGTAAGACTTGTAGATAATCGTGATTCCTGAATAATCTTCCTGACGTTTGAGGCTTGGAGGTTATTATGTTCTGGGAATAACCTTCTTTGGGTTTGAGGTTTGCAGGTCGTTGTGATCTCGCGTTAAACTTCCAGGGGTTTAAGGCTTGCAGATTATTGTATTCTGGGGTAAACTTTCTGGGGTGTAGAGTTCGCAGGTTTTTGTATTCTGGTGTTAAACTTCCTGAAGTGTAAGATTTGTAAGTAATTGGGATTCCTGAATAATCTCCCTGGCGTTTGAGGCTAGCAGGTTTTTGTGTTCTGGAAATAACCTTCCTTTGGCCTAAAAATTGAAGGTTATTGTATTCTGAGGTTGACATTCCTTGGTTTGAAAGCTTGAAGGTTGTTGTGATCTCACGTTGAAATTCCTGAAATGTAGGTCTTGCATGTTATTGTATTCTGGGGTTAAACTTCCTGGCGTTTAAGGCGTTAAGGATTGGAGCCCAAAAATCGGAGATGGTGTTTTCTAGGAGCCCAAAAAAAGCCCAAAAATATGGAATCATTCAATTTGTGAAAAATTGAACTTTCGGAAAGAGGATGTTTTTTGACACTCAAGGGTTGTTTTTGGGAAATTGGGTTTTGCGGATTTCAAGAGCCCAAAAAAAGCCCAAAAATATGGCATCATTCAATTGGTAAAAAATTGAAATTTCGGAAAGAGGGTTGTTTTTG
>WSXT02045128.1:0-13181 GCA_011762715.2 Neuroterus valhalla | reverse complement strand
AGGAATAGAGAGAAGGTTATGCCGAGACTCTCAAAACCCGTAACAGGGAGAGAGTATAAACAAATATTCCAGAGTAAAAAAAAATACAATTTAGCTTTCGAATCATACGAAAAGTAAAGTTTTTTGTTCCAAATCTGTTTACAGTTGATTGCAGAGATCAATAAAAAACTCTCAGGGAAACGTATAAATGAAGCTGAAATAAAAACCAAGTTGAGAATTTGCGAAAATGCCTTGGGTTGCTGGAAGAAGTGTTTACAACACTTGCAACATTTGCAGAAAGTTTCGGTTTCCAAAATTAAATCTTTTCCTGATCTTCTCTTCAATGCTGTGAAAAGCGTTTTGTGCCATTGCAGAATGAGGTAAAATTTCAAATCTTTATGTTCAAAAATACAGGGCTCGGATCACGGTCTGCAGTGGTTGACCGAAGGTGAGGGCAAAAAAACTACCAGACAAAAATAAAGCGACCGAGTGATTTTTATCAAGAAATTTCTTCAAGATTTATGTGTTATGATAGTACCACCGTCTGTTGGTAACTCGCCTATCTTCGTTACCATCTAAAACCTCAGTTACGCGCTGTAATATTTGAAATTAAGTACTAGATCAAGAAAGAGGGTATAGGTGGAGTGGGGAAAGAGATCAGTAACAAGAAACAAACGTGACAAGAAAATTGTTGTAGCTCGTCAGATTTAGGTATAGAGTGGAAGTAAAGCGTGACACCGCTCGTGGCCAGGCACTTCAAAGACGAGTATGTGCATCCGCCATTTTGGGTCCATAGAATATAGGGAGTATGTATACGATGTGTACACTGAAATTGAGAACTGAAGCTCGATTTTGATAAAATAAACTTTTGATATTAAAAATAATAGTTTGAATTTGTTCATAGATGTGCTAGGAAACATGTCACAAATATTCTTCTTCACATACAGCCCACACAGGTGCTCATAAACCGTAAGTTAATAACTCATTTATTTAGGTAAACATTAAAAATTATATCAGACTAAGTAACACTAATGTAGAGAAGTGTTTATCGTTTTTACGTTCCAATTGAAAAGTTAAATGAAGGTGAACATAGCCTCACTTTGGACTCTATAGCTCTATACCATGTGCATTCTATGATGTACACAAAATAAGTGTACCACTTTGTGAATAATCAATGTAAGAAAGTGATTTCAAAAATGTATGTTACAATTTTTTTTCGAAATTATTTTTCTATGAAAATTTATTTAGTGTCTCTTTTGTGGTTATAATTTTTATTCAAATCTTTTCAACAAGAGCACATATGATGCTATGCAATTGATAGTAAAAATTATAACATTGCGGAAAACACAAAAGTTCGCCAAATAAGTTCTCCACAATAGTCTTACCAAGTCTTATGTACTTTTTTATGTTAATTTGAATAAAGAAGTTATTGATTTATGTTTAATAACCACCTATTTAGGCATGGTCTTCACAATTGCATTTTTTACATCTCATTTCAGAACACTCCAAAAGAGAGATATTTATTAACATATAAGTTTAGTTTAATTGAACAAAAACACATTCATTAGAAGATATAATGAGGTTGTTTTACAATCTGTTTCACTCGTTTTTTCTGGAAACTGGCAGAACTACGGTCAACGTACCAGAACACCTTTTTTCACATTGACCTGCGGTGAGCATGATGAGGTGGGAACGTCTCATCGCTCACCCGAAATTGGGAATTTAAACAGATTTCGATGTATTAACTCAAAATGAACTTCGTGGACGAAGGAAACACCGATCCTTTGATTTTCATAAAAGTTTTGCATGTTTTCAGAAAAAATGGATTTTTAGGTTATGAAAAATTTAGAATTTGACGTAAAAAAAATACCTAATCAAGTCTGAATTCAATTTCTTCCGTTAACGAATTGGCAATGAAAACATCCACCGCGGGCAGGAGGGCGCTACGACAATGGCGGTTACGGGGGCACTTTTAACATAGGAACTATAACTATATATATGCCGATTTGAGTGTCCCCCTGGCAGCCGTAATGAAACCACCAGATGGCGTACGGTAAATTTAAATTGCCAATACCGTTTGGAGTTAGTTCATCGAAATCTGTGTGAATTTCCAATTTCAGAAGAGCCGTTCCCAACTTATGATGCTCACCGCAAGTCAATGTAAAAAAAGGTGTTTTTGTACGACGACCATACTTCTGCCTGTTTTCATAAAAAACGAGCGAAATAAATTGTACAACAATCTCACTATATCTTCTAATAAATGCGTTTTTGTTCGATGAACTAAACTTTTATAAGTTGGAGAAAAAAACCATTGAAAATCCTCTCATTTTCATAACAACAAGTGGATATAACCCCTTGATTTAAAAAGCTAATTTGAGCACAATTAGGCTTCAATTCTCGCGTTAAATGCACTTTTTGTATACAAAATCCATCTGCTTTATGGGCCGAAAATGGCAGATGCACATACCTATCTATTCAGAGGTCTACGGTGATTCGCACCAACCTCAAACGGTATTTCGCGAAACCTTGATCCCTCGAGGTGCTTATAAAAAGCTGCATACATTTTATAATCATAAAATAGGTTCATCATTTCCTAATGTTAGTTTAGAATTATTATTATTATTATGGCAGGAGAGAGGGGATAAGTAAAGTGAGAAAAAAAGATCAGTGACAAGGAAATTGTCGTAGCTCGTGAGGTTTTGGTAGAGTGGAAGTACAGAGTGACACCGATTCACCGCGAACGTGAGTCGTACCAACCTCGAGCGGTATCGCGCGAACCCTTGGTTCCACGCGTTTTTCATTAAAATATAGCTTACGTTCTATCATCATAAATTAGATTGATCATTTCCTAATAATAATTAATTATTATCATTATTATTATTATTATTATTATTATTAATATTACTACTACTATTATCTCGCGAACCGCTGGTCCGTCGCAGTTCTGACTGAGAAACAGCATACATTCCATCATTTTTTAATGAATTAATAATTGCTGAATAATGAGTATCATGCTTACGTAAGGGAAACCATAGTAAATGCTGGAAAGACAATTCGAACAGGTAGGAGGGAAACAGGGGTTTCAGGGTGATCCAAAAGAATTTAAGTTTCTAAAATAGATCTCAGTAGATTTCAGCGGGGTTCAAGTTAACTTAAAGCTTCAAGGCTATTGCAAAATATTTCAAGGAGCTTTAGAAATTCCTTTGAAAAATTTCAAAGGAATTCAGAGGATTTTTATGATTTTTGAGTATCGCAAAGGAATCCAGTTGATTTCCCACGAGTAGAAAATTTACAAGGGTTTGCAAAGGATTCCGGGAAATCTCAAAAGATTCCGGAAATGGATACAGGGCATCAATATGGGATATCAAAAGATATTCCAAGAGGTTCAAATATATTGACAACTTTACAGGAATGTCGAAAGGGTCTCAACAAGTTGGACATATAAAGAGTAAACGCAATGCCAAGAGAGAAAAGCGATATCTCATCTTATTCTTCTATTACACCACATACGGAACGTCATTCATTTCTTACTTCTATTGACGAATGTTAAGGATCTTTGAAAGGGCCTATAATACGGTATCTCAGGGAGTGAATCCAGTAGAATTTGATTCAAAAGGACTCATAGAGATTTCAAGGATTCCAGAGGATTTTACAGGGGTCGAGGATTTTAACAAGTCTTTGGGGTTCCAATGATTTAAAAATTTATGAAGAAATGTAAGAAGATACTGAAGATCACAAATTGTGTACGGGACTTTGAAAGATTTCTGAAGATTGTATAAGATTTAAGGGATTCTTTTTCGATCAGTTTAAGAAAACATACAAAATTTCCAAGGTATTTCAAGATGCTCTATTAGATTGTATGGAGATGATGAAGACTCCTAAAGGCTTTTGAAAGATTTCAAAGCTTTTGGGGGATCTAAGAAGGTTCGAAGGGATTTCTTGCGTTTTTATGTACACCAGATTTTACAAATAATTTACTCCTTGATTTACTTTTTTTAAACCTTCTGGAAGATCCAAGCCCTGAAAATATTTTATTGACTTATTTTCAATTTTTTTGGTAGATAAAATATTACTAAACAATCTCTTAATTTTTTCAGTGAAATTAATTATGGAGACCTCATGAAGGACATCACGAATGAAGTAACCGCTCTTTTTCGAAAATCCAACGAAATTATGTGCCAGTTCCTTACAGTTTTAGATTCTGTTATTAAGTTCGATGTCGAACAGGACACGGAATTGAATATCTTGACTACAAGTAAAAATAATTATTTTTAAATAAGCCTAGTTTTCATCGATTTAATATACGCTCCAAAATAACCAAATATTTGTTATCATTTTCCGTAATCAATTAGTTATCAGTGAAATCGGCGACACAGCAACATTAGTGAATTGTCTTGATTTGAAATCTCTGGCCGAAATGTGGAAAAAATTTGGAAGATTCGCGACCATCCACAGTGAAGTAATAAATTCCAAGTCGCCAGAGTGTGTCACTCGACATTTTGTGTCTTTGGAAGAAGATATTATGTCACTCATTTTCTCAGCTGTGAAGGTATGAGAAGGATTACAAGACATCCATAAATTTTTGACAGCTTTTGTTGGGGGTTCTAGCGCTCGAATACTAACAGAATTAAAAGAATCTAATATGTTATGAAGTAATATTTTGTTGTTGTAAATTTCCTGTTGAAAATCCAACGGTGTTCTCAAGCTTCTTCTATTAAAATCAGAATTCAACTATTTGATTAGAAAATTCTCTTTCTATTGATAATGAAATTCTTGGTTCAAAATTCATCTTTCGAAGTTAAAAAGTCAACAATTTTGAGATGTTATGATTGTCGACCTGGTCGATTATTAGGTAGAAGATTGTATTATTGTTCTCGGTATGTCAGGTCCATTTATTTACTGTTTACAGAAAACCTTATAAACGAAGTTGTAAACTATTTTGGTTGAATGAACAATTTTATTTTGCTGAAATAGTATATTACAATACTAGGCCAGGAAGTTAAATTTCCGTGACTGTGTAAGGCCAATTCGGAGCCGAGGCCTTATCATCACATACGAACGGGCATTCAATATTTCTAGCAGTATGTTGTATACTTTTTTTCTTTCTCCCGGCTTGAAAGTACGTCCAATAATCAATGATAATCAATTGAATAGCGTTGACGGCTACTTGCTCACGCTGCGCCATATTTATGTGTTTTTACTTTCGCGGGTCGCATCAGCGCTCGTGGCAGCGATTCTGCGTATTATAAGCGGTTTTTGCTGCCGCTCTTAAGTACCTCATAAGTAAATAAAGGAAAGTAAATGAAGTGAATAATAATAATTGTATAATAATGTTAGCCTTTGTGTCATAATTTGTAAATAATTCTTCTTCGACATCGAATCCTACAGATGTGCAGTCGCTCATTTTTGAAGTTTTGTACGTCTTTTTTGTCTACTCTACTTTAATAACAAGAATCGTTACTACGGCTCACGGAGGGACAGATCCCAAATCTAGGTGAACAAAAGTACTAATGCGATATCTATTTTACTGAAAAAAGGGAAGTACTTAACCCTCTAGTTTCTGAAGTCGCTGAATCAATTTTCGATGATATCTTTTTTTTATGAATGATAGGGGGTGGGGGTCGGTGAGGAAGGGGTTAAAATTCCAAGTTCTGCTTCAAGCATATGGATTTCTATGTTTTCAAGGTCCCTGAATACATTTTGGTCATTATTTTTGCTTTTTGATCAATAATGGGGGGAGGGTCGGTGAAATGGGGTGGATGTCTAAGTTTTGTTTCAAACTGATCAATTTTCATGTTTTCGAGTATTATGGGGTAGCGGCAACGATATCGTAAGGCGGTCGAAGAGATTTGCGTTCGGACGTAAATCGCGCGCGATGTTACGAGTACTTGAACTTATTCATAAAATTGAAACTGTACAAAACTAAACTTTGAACTTCCCCAGGCCTTTTCATTAGCATGTTGGTATACGTAATCAGAGTCGCTTTGGTTAGTTCAAGCTGGCCCTTTTTTGTAGCTTCGTTTCATGTTGATTGACGAAGATTTAAGTTTTACTCATCAGATGCAGGTATCAATCAATGCTCGAATTCGAAAGTTGATAATAATTTACCTGATGACTTGATAAAAAATATCAACTTTACTGGAGAAAAGAAAAAAATTGAATTAAAAGCGACGGCAACGTTTTAATCCACGTTTCTCTTGAAGACCGCGCTCTGTTCTGAAACCGCATTTGCGCAGGCCGCGAATGTTTGGGGGAGGTTTTTAGGCAACGAATGTTTCTTCGTGTAGTATGAGGGAAGGGGGCTAAGTAAAGTTTGACAGGTCTTGAAAAATGAGTGTGAGCTGAATTTCAGAAGACTTAATATCTTCAATTTTTTACTTTTGTCTACCTAGATTCAGGATCCGTTCCACTGTGCGGCCATTGCTATGGCAGCAAGCGGCTGTGAAAGTTTTGCAGCCAGTCAGAGCACTCGTTGGCTGATGCGGTCTACGAAAGTCGCACTTAACCAGCCTAAATTGCGACTGCGGAACACGTACTTTTGAGCCTGGAGGAAGAAAAATATTTTTTGGTTGAAAATTTTTCATTCATACTCAAAATTTGTTTCTTACGTGGTCATAATAATCTGTTCTTGATTCACAAAAAAATCTCCTTGAATCCTCATAGCAACTTAAGCAGTTTTTGCTAAAATTGTATCTTTTTCAGATAAACATTCTACTCTTTCATTGTTTATATTATTATAATCTCTTTCTTGGAAATTGAACTTTTTTGTTCCTAGGTGATCTTTTTTGTGCCAAAAATTTAACTGTCTTCTAAAAATTTCATCTCTTTTGCAACTATCAAACTATCATGTTGATTTTCTTTGTAGACAAATGAACACTTTTGTGAATTTTTTTTTGGTTGATTATCAACTATTTCTGTTGGAAAGGCATCTTTTTTGGTCCAAAATTGATTTCCTTTGTTCGAAAATTGTCTTTTTAGATGGAGAAATTGTCTTTTTGAATCGAAAATTTATTTTCCTTGGTTCAAAATACATACTTTATGATTGCAGAATCCACTGTTTGGTTTAGATTTCATTTTTCTTGCGTAAAATTAAACTTTTCTAAATTTGAAATTTATAATTCCGGGTCATAAGTCAACTATCCAGAAGAAATGTATCTTTTCGGAGGAAATTAATCTCTTTCGGTTGAGAATGAATCTGCTTATTGGAAACCGAACTTTTTGGGTTGATAATTAACCATTGTGTTAAGAAGGTTTTTTTTTGTCCAAAATTTATTTGTTTTGTTGGAAAATCGTATTTTCGGAAAGAAATGTTTTCTTGGATTGTAAATTTATCTCCCTTGTCCTTGTGGATCGATAATTAATCTTTTATAATAAAAAATCATCTTTCCGATGTCTTTTCTTTTAAATAAGCATGACTCTGAATATTTTGCAAGAATTATGTAAAACAAACGGGGGGAGGGGGTAGCCATTCTGTTACGACTTGTTACATGAGGAAGGGGAGGGGTGAAAAATGGCCAAACATGTGGTACGTAATTTATGGATGATCGATAAATAGAAATCAGAAAACTTATCACAGTTTCATTTCAGGGAAGTTATACAAAAGTAAATGAGAGGAATATCCTGTGTGGGCGAATGCTGTTCAAGATTCTCGATAAGTTGTGGAATACTTATAATCGTTCTATATCAGATGAGAATACCGATTCTGCTGTAAAATTGCTTGTACAAATGTACAGGTACTAAAAGTAGTTTAGAAAACAATGAAATCATTTTTTTCCAGATCTCAGCAAAATAATATTATTATTCATTACTTAGGTACTCTCCTCCCTGTTTGATTGCAACAAAAGTCGATCCAGCAATCGTTAAATTTATCGATACTAATATTTCGATTGAATCGGAGAATTTCCTGAATACAATTTTCCAAAGTGAAAATTTTTTGAAGGTTTGAGGATTATAGTTTGAAAATGTAAGGATGGAACATTTTTAAAATACTTTTTTCTTTTAACAGGCATTTTTCGAATTTGGAAAACGAGAAGACGCGGATGCTCTAGGTTTCCATTTATTGACTCTGAGCCTATTGAGAAAATTATTGAAAATGCCGTACGAAATTCAGAGAACGTGGATAATTAGCGAGCTTTCAATTATCGATGTTGCTCTTGCTAGTATCAATCTTTGTGAGTAATAGATAACAATTTTTATTTGTAAAAAGATCAGCAAGGTAGGTGTCTTCAAATCAGGAAAACCAGGATATGGCCGGAAATCAAAATAAAACGGGGAAAACCCGGGATTCAACTAGAGATATAAAGGCTCGCTTACGATGTAGGGGAAAACTCCTCACAGTGGATAGCTTATACAGTGGATATTTGTAAATAAAAGCAAACTGCCAGAACCTAACCTAATTTACAGATTTCGTATGATTACTAATGACAAAAATGCATCTTGAAATTGATTTTCATGTTCCTAATACCTATAATGATAAAAATAACAAAAATAAATTGTTTCCAACAAAATGAACTAACTTTATCGCGCAGGCTAGTAATTTTTTCAAAGTAAATGAAATATTCCTAGAGCAATTTCGTTTAATAATTTATATTCCTTGGTCAATAAACTATAAAAGTCTTAACCACAGAATCATATATTCTACAGTGGATTTTTAACGTAAAATTATAGAGATGCTGATGACCATGTTAGTTTCTGTAGGTATTTCATAGTTCTTTTTGACGCGAAAACGTTGGTGTGATTGATGACAATCCTAGCCTAACATATAACATCTCCATTGCAAGATGTATTGTGAAATATGAGCAAAATAACGGACCTGGTATTTTTACTAATTTTATTCGAAATAATAATCATAGCACTTTTCTGTTTGTTTTGAAAGTAACGTTGGTATAAGATATATCCTGTCGATACGTATAGGTTCATGTTTCTGAACCACTTTTCAGTATAAAATTTATTGTTAATTGTAGGGCCAATCGACCAACAGTGGACAAAGTTTCAACAACTCAAAATAATAACAAAAATTTTTCCAGGACTTAAAAAGTCACTTCTACTGGAATCTTATCACATAGCTGAATATATCAACTACTTTCAAACTACTATCAACTATACCATAACTATATCAACTACTACAAAACTACTTTGCTTACTGAAATTAACAAATTTTTGCTTTACACTAAAGGGAGTTTTCCCCTAATTGATAGATGGTTAACTCACAGAAATTCAAAGGATCAATCACTGTACAACTACAACGAGATTTTATGTCTCTCATTTCTTCTTTCAATTATCAGGTTCAGAGTTTTTGAAGATGTGGTTTTTTTTATCAAGCTCGATAACAAGTGGTATTTTCTAGAATATGTAGTTATTAACAATCAATTATTATGAAATTCTATTTTTTTGCAAATACCTATTCAATTTGAATCCTTCCATAATTTCTCGAATGTTTCTAAAAATAATGTGTTTTTTAAAATAAACCTCATGTTAAATTTTCCAAATCAGAACATACAGATTAATGACATTTTATGATGGAATGATTCCATGTTTTCGAATCTTTTAAAACCTTTGTGGAGTAATTTACAATTTTTAAGAATCTTTTGAAATCTTTGTTTATTTATTCGAAATGTGTTGAATCTTACAGATCTATCTAAATATCTTTGCGTTATCTTGTGAATATTCTGAAATTATTTGAAATTAATTATTATTCTGAAACCTTTGAGAATTTCTTTAGAATCTTATTAACTCTTGGCGAAATTTGGGAATCTTTGAACATTCTGTGTAATCTTTCGAAATCTTTGAGGCAAGATTTACAATCTTTTGAAGTCGTCTGAAATCTTTGAAACATGTAACATCTTCAAAACGTTTTGAAATTTTTGTGTGATCCTATAAATCTTCTAGAATTTTTGGAAATCTTCGAAAAACGATTCATAATTTTATGAAATCTTTGTAGATTCCTTCTAAAATTTTTGGATATCTTTGTTAAATGATGTAAAATTTTTGAAATCCTTGTGTATTTTTTTTTATACTCGAAATCTTTCTGAAACCTTTAAAATATCCTGAGATCTTGCAAATATTCTGCCATTGTTTTGACATGTTCTATAATCTTTGTAGAATTTTCTGAAAATAGGTCCTTGAAATCTTTATAGAATGATTTGTCATCTTTCATAATTTCGATTGATTCCTTTGATACCTCTAGAAATCTTTTGAAATGTTTGAAATATTCGAAATTTTGTCAAATTTTCGAAATTTCAAAATCTTTGACTTTTTTTTAGTCTTTCGAAATCGTTGAAAAATTATTTAAATCTCTTTAAATCTTTTCGTTTCTATTTTGAATGTTCTAAATCTTTCCGGAATCTTCGAAATCTTCCGAAATCTTGGATTTACTTTGCAATTTTCGCGTTTCTTAGGAATTCTCTTAAATATTTTGATACGTTCTATAATGTTTGTGGAATCTTTATTCGCTTCTTTGAAATATACCAAATCTTACATATCTTTCTAGGAACCTGTAACGTTATTTCCAAACTCTTTTAAAATCATTAGAATCTCTTCAAATTTCGTGGAATCTCTTGAAAGATTTGCAATGTTTCGAAGTCGTCTGGAATCTTCAAGACATCCTGAAATTTTTGTGTGATCCTAGATATCTTCTAGAATTTTGGGAAGTCTTCTTAACATGATTCCTTATCTTCTGAAATCTTTGTACATCCCTTTTGAATTTTCGGAAATTTCTTAAAAGTTTAGAATCTTTGAAGTTGTGTCGAATTTCTAAATCTTTGAAATCTTTCTGAAATCTTGCACATTCTTTTAATTCGTGAAAACTGTTGTAAAATCTTTAGGATATTCTTAAATCTGTTGATATCTTTGTAAAATGATGCAATTGTTCTGACATGTTCTATAATCTTTGTAGAATCTTCTAAAAATAATTCCTCGAGATCTTTGAAGAATGATTTCCCATCTTTTACACTGAAAGAACATTCGAGGTGCAGCGCCCTCCAAGCTGTAGGGCTACTCCTCGATTAAATGAAGGAGCAGCGCCACGTACTCGAGTGACAGCGACTCTCATTAGAGGTGCAGAAACACAAAACTAGAGAAAGAGCATCTCCCTGCTTCTGTCGAGTGGTGGTCACTCGACAGATTGAGAAATCTTATGTAGCATTTGCTCGCTGTCGTGTGGCTATCCCTCGATAGAGGAGAGCTGCACCTCGAACCATACAGCGTAACAGATACCCAGCGTTTCGTGGCGCCACCGTACTACATGTCGGAACTACCACTCGAATCTTGTTAAAGTGTAGAATCTTTATGGATTCCTTTGAAACCTCTAGAAATCTCCTGAAATGCTTGGAATATCCGAAATTTTAAAAACCGTTCTGAAAAACTCTTGAAATCTTTGTGTATTTATTTTGCATGTTTTAAATCTTTCTGGAATCTTTGAAATGTTCCGAAATCTTGGAAATACTTTGCAATTTTCGCGTTTTTTAGGGATTCTCTTAAATGTTTTGATACCTTCTATAATCTTTGTGAAATCTTCTAAGAATAATTTTTCAGGCACATTGTAAAATGATTTTCAGTATTTCGGAATCTTCTAAAGTCTTCCCGAATCTGAGAAATCTTTGCCCAATTTTAGAAATTCCTTGAATTCTTTCGAATCTTTGTAAATTGATGTACAATCTTTCGAAATTTTTGTCTTTTGGAAATTTTCCAAAATCATTAAGAAATTATTTAAATCTTAGTGAAATCTTTCGAAAATTATTAAAAGTCCTTTGGAATCTTTGAAATCGCCTCAAGTATTTTGAAATCTTTGTGCACTGATTTTTAATGTGTACAAAACTTCATAGATTCCTTTGAAACCTTCAAAACCTCCTAAAATCTTTTGGAAGCTATGGGAATTTCAAATTTTTCAATCCTTAAAATCCCTCTCAAACCTTGGAAATTTTACAAACTCGTTGTTAAATAATTTAAATCTTAATTAAATCTTCCTGAAATTATTTACAGTCCTTTAAAATCTTCCAAAATCTTCTAAAGTCTTTCGAAATCGTTGGAAACTTTCGGAATTATTAAAATTCCTGTAAAATTTTTCAATCTCGTAAATCTTTCAGACAATTTCGATACTACAGTAATCATCAACATTGTAATATATTATTTTGTAGGTTTCAGCCATCATGACATCATTAAATATAAGAAAATCTTGTGTTGCATGCATTTTATTCGTTATTCTAGAAAGAGGAGCTTTGATATTTACAGTCAAGAAAAAATCGGGAATTCGATAGCCGAAAATTAGTAGACACTCTGATTATCTATTCAAAATGGCTATATGAAGAAAAAATCCAATTTATATAGGATCAGTTTATTTTTTGAGTCTTGAGCCTTCTTATAACTGATTCATTGATCCAAATATATTCATTCCAAAAGTGCAACTAGAAATTTGTTTGGGAAAACTACAACTCCAAGTGTCTCGAAATCTCGGGGAGGCACCGAAATTGATGACAATTTACGAAGAGACTTTGCTCATGATTTGGGGTTTAATTTGTCAAGTTCCTGCTGCGGATTTTGGTGCAATTGAAAATACTTTGGTGAAACATTTGATGAGTGGACAATTCTGGAGTTCTCTTCTCACAACTGATCTTTGGTGCATGATTGGCAGGTAATGTTTTATTTATTCAAATTTTTTTTCAGGCTTCGAAGTTCCATACTGTTTAATTATTTTTATAACTTTTCAGGCTGATTTCCCATTATTGAATTTAAAATCACTTTATTAAAAGATGTAATCTTGTCGGCCAGGGTAGATTAAATTGAGAAGGATCAAATATAACAAAAATATGTCCATCTCGAGTCTGTACGAAGTGCGGTGTTATGAATAAGGTTATGTTCGTTATTCTTTGTTCTACACAGGCAGGTGACAGTCAAAACTAAAAGCAGGCGGGTTGCTCTCCTATAAAAGCAAGTAGGATAAATGTAACCTGAGATTTGACCAGAGCCGCGTGGCGGCGCGGCTGTATTTTTAGGCCGATAATTATTATATAGCATGAGGAAAATTTTAATTTTAATTATTTTAATTATTAAAACACGTTTTTTAAGCATACATTTATTTTGAAGAAATATTTGGTAATATTTCAAATATCCAATAAATTTATAGGTCTTAAGAAAAAGTGAAGGAACAGTCTTATAAAATTCTATATTTCTCTTCAAATTTGGACAACGATTTATTTTGCTTCATT
>WSXT02045106.1:0-13182 GCA_011762715.2 Neuroterus valhalla | reverse complement strand
AAAATAATTATTACTGTTGTCTAATCGGAAAGTGATAAAAAGTTAAAAATTTTAGGAAAAACCCGAAACTATGTAGTATTAGTCTAGAAAAAGATAGCTATAAACATTTTAAACAATTATTTTTGTCAAATAAAATAAAATAATTACTTGCGATTAGTGAAAACTGGACAGAAAGTTAAAAATTTCAACAAAAAAAACCGCAACTTTGTAGCATTATTCTAAGAAAATATTGTTATAATTGATGACAAATTGTTTAAACGATTTTTTTTACTATTTTCAATTGAATATTACCTCGCTTCAACTGAAACGTTGAGAATAAGTTGAAAAATCCAGAAAAACCTTGACTTTCTAACACTTTCCTGGGAGAAAGTTGCTAAAAACAATAGCAAATTGTTGGAAAAATTTAAATAAACATCTAGTTATCAGTAAAAAGTAGTATTTCATATATTTCAAACAATTTTGAAAAAAAACACCAAAAAAATCATAATTAAAGCCAAAAACTCGAAAACCCCATTTTTTCACTTATGGGGGTTTTTCGGAATCCTATAAAACAGACTTATGGGTGTGATATTTGAAAATTAATATTTTTGTCGCATTTTGTGACTTATTGTGAAGAGATATGGTGGATTTCAAACTCGATTCACCTAATATTGAGAGTTCTGAATAAAATTTACAAAAACGTATTTTTGTCTCATGGGAAATATGTGTTAAACTTCATAGGGCTTACGCCACCTCTAAATATATATATATTTTTTTTTTTTAATGCGTTTATTTCTTGTGGATTCGAACAAATTTTCGTGCGTTTTGCATAAAAAATCGAAAAAAAAAATTTATAAAGCATTTTTGGACTACCTTCATATACAATAAGTATATCATTCAGAAAATGATGGAAAACTTGCTCTACCAGCACCGATTCCAAATTCTGTGCGACCAAATTTATTCATATGGTACTCTGCTGCTGGAAAATATTTTAGATGAAACTCGTGACCAAAGATGTCAGGCTCAACCCTTGTTGAATTTTAAACTTTTATATATTATTGTAAAAAACTTGAAACAAAATTCTATCGACGTTAGCCCATTATAAGATAGATAGTAAAGCAGAACAAAAATCAATTTGTTGATAAAACTATTATTTTACAAACGGATAGTCATTTTCATTTTCCCTCAATGCACAATGAAACCATTTGGCTCGAAAATAAGTGGAAACGGAAAGGTGAAATGTTTAATGGCAAATCACTTTAATTATTTTAAAAATTTGCTATTCTCAAGCAATGAGAAGAAGGTCAAATTGTATTGAAAAATATATATCAAAAATCAAATTATCAAAATCAGAAAAATTACCATTACTGAAAAATACAGAGTATCTTGAGCCTAATTAACTTCAAAATATGACTTTCTTAGACTTCCATAAGTGACTAATTCCTAACTCAAAAGGCGACTTAATTTAACCAAACATGGCCGGACTGCTTTGCTAATGCAACTGATGTTCTTTTGAATTCAAGAAAATTCAATGAAAGTTAACAAAAAATTGAAATTATTATTATTATTATTATTTGTCAAAAATTGATATCGGGTTATATCACTTGGTGAGTAATCACCAGCCACGGACTAAGTCAAGTGCCTGATGAAGTCAAGATGTTAAAAATTTTTAAATATAAAAACATAGTTCGAAATTTGTTGAGCAGATATTTGCGCAGGCACACTATTGAGTTGTTGTGACATAAAGTTTCGTTATGATGTTGTCATTAAACAGCAGCAGAGTTTGTTGAAGATAACTATTATTAATATATATTATATAACTATTATTATTATTTCTTCATTTTATTTTATTTTTTTACCATTAGGCCAAGTTTCTTTCGCGGTAAGCGGAAGATTAGAAAATGGATTTGACATATTGAAGTTTGAGCAAGGGATGTGAAGGAGAAGGAAGCAGGGATAGGTATCAGATCAGTCTTAGGATTTATTGCATTTTCTTGCAAACAAAAAGAATCCTGATTTCATTTTCAATCATAATTCTTCAGTCTGAGACCTTTGCTTCAGACGCAGCATTTTTAGTAAATGGAGACATCAACGGCAAAGGGTAGTCTATGACGAAATTAAAATTCAACCTAGAAATATGTCATTTTTTTCACCTGCTTATTTTCAAAGTAGATAAGATTTTGGGTTGAAACTTTTGGTAATTGAAGGAAATATATTAGCTGACCGCTACCTTGCCCTTTTTCGTTTCTTTTATCCGCTGATAATCTGTTTTCTCATCAATTTTGCATGTGAACCGTTTGTCATCGGCTTTGACATTGCTTTGTAAAATTGCAGATTTGATCAAAAACAGATTTTTGAAGAGCCTTAAATAAGAAATATTGAACTTTGGACCCATTGAGATCCTAAATAATTATTCTAAAATTTTCAAGATATGTCTTTATAAAATAATCTTCAAAATTATTTCTTGTCAGATGTCGACAAATCAACATGGATTTATTTCACGAAATTCTACCACTTCCAATTTGTTGACTTCTACTCAAAAAATTAGGGATTTACTTGTTGCATATGATCAGGTTAACGTTATTTTCACCGACATTTCTAATGCATTTAATAAAGTCGATCTCAATATTCTAATAGAGAAAATATGCATCTAGAATTTCGCACAAAGTTCAACTTCTCATCGAATCATACCTGGAAAATAAATATTTTGTACAATATGCTGGTCACTTTTCTCACACATATGTGCTGTCGTCTGGAGTACCTCAGGGATCAACATGGGTCCATTACTTTTTATAATATTTATGAATAATGTATCGCTGATCTTGGACTCTTACAATCTACTGCATGCAGATGATGTCAACATGTTACTTCTAAATGCGAATCCAAACTCTTGTCTAAATATCCAGGCTAATTTTTTATCTTTTTAAAAACTGGAGTAAAATTAATAAATTGAATTTGAATCCATCGAAATACAAGACACTACCTTCCTCAAATAAAATTGTAGTTTTGAACCGTAGGTACCACATTGATGGCATGAAACTTGAAGGAGTTGAAGTATTCAGAGATCTAGGAATTCTGATTGATAGTAGGATGACCAAATGTTAACTCCGTTAATGATCGTTAATCATTAATCGAAGATCGAACATGCGTCTGTCGTCTAGGCACCAGAAACAATAAATCAAATTTGGTCAATTGAGAGATGCTAGAGACGTTTTCTATAGTATTCAGCATGGCAAAAGGATGGATCATATCCGATTCCAGGATCTGATCATTAGGTCCTGCGCAACAGATTTAAGGTCTGATCACTTGAAGGAAGACGTACAGTTTCCAGTACACTCAACGCTTGTCTGGGGGCCTCTCGACAGAGGGCCAGTTTCTCGGCTGTTCATGCTTGAGTGATTCTGTCCCTCCCCCGAGCCTCACACGATGCAGCTCGACAGCTCATCAGCCTTGAGAAGGCAGTACCGTAATGCGTAGCATAAAAGTTCTTTGCTTAGAGACTTGCGACGCACGTATTCACGCACCGGTTCAGAGACTATACATGCGGTCCTGAATGCTTACCTTAGCCTAGTCAGTCGTCGCTTCAGCTCTGGTTCGAACTGGATTTTGAATTGCTCTCGCCTGAGGGCCACAACCCCTGATACCAGCCCCCAGGCAGGCGGTAAATGTATTATAACAGTCTTTCAAATCACTCGTGTAATAATAAGGTACCTAGAATTTCTGTCTTTCCTACCTTTAAATGCGCCGAAATACGGTACTGGACTTCCAGCAATATTTTATATGAAAAAAAACAGCCTCGTAACTATCCGCTATTCAACATGTGTAGTAATACCAATATGCTTGTTTTTGAGTCATTCAACAATAATATTTATCTGTTCTTCATGTTACTCACGGAATTCACTAGTGAT
This sequence comes from Neuroterus valhalla, assembly GCA_011762715.2. NCBI lineage: Eukaryota > Metazoa > Arthropoda > Insecta > Hymenoptera > Cynipidae > Neuroterus > Neuroterus valhalla. The sequence goes on along the minus strand of WSXT02045106.1, from coordinate 9,295 downwards.
GTTAATAAATTGATTTTTAGTACGAACGCATTCTACAATCTTGTAGAAGGATTAAAATCGTGGCAGCAAGTTCTTGGTAAAGATCATTTGCGAATGAACACTTTCAACGTCATTCTTGAAAACCTCGATTCTGAATTGAGAGAGAGATGCGCAGCATATGAAGGAATTTATGAAAAATTCTCAGTTATTACTCCTTCCGGCTATTTAAGTCCCAGTGGCATTCGTTAGAAGTCAAAACATTTGAGGAACCTTTATTCTTTAGACTTTGAGTTTTCATTGGATGAAGACTAACCTTCTTCATTCGGCTTGTCCTTTAACGCAAAAGCCGATTAAGAATTATGCCTATATAATTATACGATCTGTATAGACTTCTCAGTTCATAAACTGCGCGTTGCATTTTTGCCTACAGAAATATATGTTTCTCTTCTTCCTATAATAGAAAAAGGTTTTCATTATTTCCAACAATCCAAATTTACAATTTTTAATTGAAACAAATCTACCTGAAAATCGTAAAAGAGATCAAATTAAATTCTTCACCATGACTCAGTAAAATTTTTCATGAACTAATTATATTTATTTTCCAGGATCATTCAAAGAATTACTCTTTTAATTGTAGAAAAAAATATTCATCCGCAAATCTCATAAAAAATTACTCACAGTTCAAGCTGATTAAAATCCAGAAATATATATTGTTCCGTATATTTTTTAGAGTAAAAAAGAAGATGAAAATGAATGAAATGTCTTCTTTTATAACTATCTTAACAGATTTCTTGTCTCCAAATTAGCTGAATGAAAAACGATGTTTCAACAAAAAGGTTCAAATTTTAAGCCGAAAGGTTAATCTTGAAAAAATGGATTTGAAACAAAGTAGTTTAGAAAGATATGATCGTAAGACCGAAGAAATTGGAGCTTCAAAGTTCCCATCAATGTTAAGTAGTTTAGCTTAAAACCAATTTTTCGAGATTTAAGAAAAAATATAATTTGGGACTTTTTCTAAAAAGTCATTGAGGGAAATATTTCCTAATAATTTTCCTACTTGTCGAAAAATTGTATTATTATTCCCGGATGTAAAAAATTTTGGACTTCAAAATCTCTCCATATTACTATGTAACATTAGCAAAAAGATAAACTTCCATAAAAATAAAATAAATTTCCTAACAAGAAGATAAATGTTGTCTCGAAAAAGACGAATGTTCAAGAAAATATATCAGTTTTTAACAAGGTTGCTGTATTTTTAGGTCAATGAGACGATTCATCTGAAAGATATTTGACATTTTCAACCCAAGTACATGGCTTTCAATAAAACAGTGAATTTTCAAACATAAATATGAATTTTAGCAAAATGTGGGAGTTTTAACTCGGAAATATGATTTTTTTTAAAGAAAGGTTCTTTTCTGTCAAATAGATTAATATTTGGAAAGAGAAATCATTTTTTTCAAACTTGATTTGCAGTCGTAAGAAAAATTAAAAAATGAATGCAATATCTTCTTCTGTAACTACCAAAATGGATTTTTTGGGCTCCAATTGCAATCAATTTTTATGTGTACATTTAGAGGTATTTCAGAAAAAAATATTCAACATCTTGTTCTATAACTAACTGAAATGTAATGGATTTTCGGGCTCCACATTAACTAAGTAAAAGACGATTTTTCAACGAAAGATTTTAATTTTCAGACCGAAAGTTAAATCTTGAAAAAAAAATTATTGTTGTCCCAAAAAAAATACGAGTCCTCAAGGAAATACATCGATTTTCAAAAAAAATGTTGTATTCTGAAGCCAATGATACGACTCAATGAAAGAAAATCTGAATTTTCATTCCAAATATATAATTTTTCAACAACAAAGGTAATTTTTGGACATAAATATGAATTTTATACAAAAACGTAGACGTTTTAACTCAAGTATGTAATTTTTAATAAAAAGGTTATTTTTTGCCAAATAGTTCAATATTTGAAAGATAATTTCACTTTTCGAAATTCAAATTTTAGGAGTAAAAAAAATAAGGAAATAAATGCAATAATTTCATTTACAACCAACAAAATGGACTTTTGCTTTGAAGTTATTTCAGAAGATATATTCATCTTGCTTACATTACTTATCAATCTTTCAGCATTTATAGGATTCATGAAATCTTAAAAATTGAAAAGCTAAAATAATCCAATGACATAGTCATAATTTAACATTCAGATTATCAAAAAAATATTCTACGTTGAAGTAATAAAATTATTCATAACTCGGGGCACCAAAAATTTTAAACCCAGCACTGGCCGTTTCTTACAAGTGGTAAGAATTTTATTGGTATTACTATATAATGACCATTTTTACCGCTATTTTCAGTGTATAATATTCTGCGTTAGGGAATCGCATTAAATGTAGTAGTGTCAAGTTTGGTTGGAGAACTAGGTTTGTGTGCGTTGGATAAGTGAAAAATACGTTCCTCGTGTTATGACTCCACGCCCTTGTAATGTAAACAAAAGACTACAAGTATGGTGTCTGCTTAGCACCGAAACTCGTTTTATTTTGCTTCAGAACCCTTCATATTTTCCCAAACTGTCTCACAAATTATATTCGCTGCCCGTTTACTGTTTCCCAGACTGTCTTAGACATATTGGAGTATCCAAATGGTTTTTGCTTCATCAAAGTTTTCTAGACAGTCTGAGATTCTATGTGGTTCTTTCTTGCAGTAAGTATTGAAATATTTTGTAAATATTCAAAGAAAGAACCTTCAATTTTTACAACATTTTTGTTCCTGTCCAGGATTCCCAGACTGAGTTCTACACTTTTATAAGGCAAATTTTTTCCGTTTATTTATCATATTAGCGTCGAATCCATTGCAGTGGAGAACGTTCATTTTCATATTTGAGAAAGATCAAGAACTATTTACGTTCTACTAGGAGCCCAAGCCGGTATCCTGTGTATTGAGTCGGACTTACTAAAACGTTTGGATTGTGAGGACTTAATATTACAGTTTGCGGAAAAAAATGAGACGTAATGGTATGTTCTTGATATGCTTATATTGTTACGCGTTGTCATTTTATCTATGAATCAAGAACTTCATCAATCCTTCACAATATAAGGAATGGTATACGAGGATTTGCAATTCTCCAATTCTTCGCAATTCTTTATGGATTGTTCACAACAATAAAAATTTCCTCTTACAAAATACAATAATTTTCTTCGTCGATCATGTGAATTGCGATTGCAAGGTATTTTGTCTGTGCCTAAAAAAAGGGCGGAATTTTTCATGAATCCTAGAGCGGCGCTCAAGGTGAATCCCGCCTTGGTTGCTTCTGCCCTTGGCGTAAAAATTTCCTGCTTACAATACGTGACAGGAAATTGTGGAAAGTTCAGGCTGCGACGGGAGAACTCTTGATGGGATCTGAACTCCGAGCACCACTGCACATTGAAGCGCTCACACCATGAATGAATACCATGAATACCAAGTCATACTATGAAAGAACTGCTCACGTATGCGTCAAATTTTGCTTAAATGAAATACTTTCCATGGTTATATTTTTAGAACGAAACAGTCCATATCTCTAGGTTTTCTTTATCACGTCTCACTTTTAACCCCTTTCTATCTCCTTGTTCTTTGAATGTCGATGTGTCGACGTCTTTGATAGGTAAATTTGGAAAAATATATAATTTTAGAATAATCGAAAATTTGAATTGGTTAAGCATTGTAACCGGAATCATACTTCGAACCTTTTTTTATTATTATATCCCTCTGTGCTTAGCCCTTATTTAGGGTCAAAAACCCATTTAATTCGAAACGCTGCAAGTTTCTTTTGTCCCTAACTTGAATTAAACATTCCTGTTACGTCGTAACAATTTATTTTTTATTTAGCTTTTATCTGAATATTTTTCTACAAAATTTCTATCGGTTCTTCCACAACTTGAATTATATTCAGCTTCCAAATTTTATGTTCCCACGACAAGGCGACGTGCTACATCTGCTACTTTCTTCTTTATCATTATTATTATTGCCGGAAAGTTTGCACTTCCAAAACCATTAGCTTCAGGAAATAGTATGATTTTGTGACGTCAGAAAGAAGGAGTATCTTCTACCCTTCTCCTAGATTTTCCACGACCAATTAGAGTGAGCCTTATATTATTTACCCCTCTGTATAAACGATCTGCGACACCACCAATGGTAATCTCTAACTTCGAATTTTTAGATACAATTCTATACCGTCATACAGAGAACACTCGACCTCGTCTCGAGCCTGTGTTCCAAATCAAATTACAACAAATTCTTGTCAACTCGTCATTATAAGTTTCCCTCCTCTGTAAATTCTGGTGCTTTTTGATAAACTTTATTTTATTCAAATATATTTTTGAACCAACTCATTCCTCAAAGAACCAATTACACCAGGAATAGATGTTGCCGTTTTATTTAGGAATTAGATCGTAAGACCAAAATAACGAGGCTTAGGTTCCCATTGAATTTGAATGAAAAAATCGATCAGAGGAAGCTTCACTTCTTGAATCAAGAAGTTGTGTTTCCAATTTGTTGATTCGCTTCCATCTCATCCTAAAAAATGTAGCAACAGCGCCCATGCTGCTATTTCCACTCGTTCATTGGTCTTAATTGAAAGACAGATCGAGATTTCATTTTCAGGCTATTAAAGCCTCAGTCACCCTTTGACCTCAGTTCTATCCGTCGTAGCATGTGTAATTCCATCTTCCGGGTTTACACGAGGTTATCGAAGTGTCATAACTCGAGGGATATCTGAGTTCTGGCAGTAAGTACAAAGCGGTAAGTGGTCGTTTAAAGCAGGTGCAGCAAGCTCTAAGCGAGATTGAAGACAATAAGACATTCGCGTGACGATGCGACAAGTCCGAGGTCAGTTTATGGGATATTCAAAAAAATTAATTGATCCCGTATTTTCACCAAGCACCCACTTGTTGCTGCTTATCGTTAATGACTTCCTCTAACTATACAAATAGATACAGATCATTATGGTAAATCTCATTAAGCAGGATTTGTTGAGGCGAACGACAAACGCAAAGACCAACCTTAACATTCCGTTGACAAGAAAGTTCCAGGAACAAACCAACCAACACGAGAACTTATCGATCGTTCGTATTTCACCAACAGAAGACGACAATTGTGCACTTCGACAAGGAAGTAAATAGTTCTTCACCTCGCGTTCTGCTCTTTCCGCTTTTTGTAAATTTTATTCTTCTAAACTGTTTCAAGTCTCACGTTAAGTTCTGAGATTCAAGTTTTATCCGGCAGCGCAGCAAGTCTTGAGTAGTTTTCGCTTGAGGAATCTTGCATCGTTTCTGACCGATTGAGAGATCCGTGAACACAGTCTAAGAAGTGTGTAAATAATGTATTCCTGGATGGGTAACCTTTCCTTCTCTTTAAAACCGATTATGCAGGCATATAGATTTGCAAAACTTGTTTTTGTAACCATTCATTTTATTAGTTTGAGAAATCATGAAATTCACATCTCTCTTATACATTTAGAGATTGCAGAATGCAATGAAATTTTTCAGTTCAAAGCGGCATTAGGTTTTCCTTCTAATATAATACTATACAATATTTGCCCTTAAACCATATTATTTTATTCCTATGAATAATATATTGCTGGACCAACACAGTAGTTAATTTATGCATTTATCATTATTTTCTGTATTCCATGATTGTTTTTTACTTCTTCCCTCAGATACTTACAACATTATTTCAAATAATTATTTTTTTTGACTCATACACTTGGAAAAAACTGTTGATATTACAGAGGTCCTATGTTTAAAAAGTGTCAAGAAAGCTTTTTTGCAGACCTTACAGAATGAGCTTTATTCTTTACGAAATTTCTAGGTAGCTTATAGATTTCCAGACATTTTTTGTGGATCTTAGAATAATTCCCAGTGGAGGATACACAAAATTCTGCAAATGAGAAGATTAGCAAGGTCTTTTTTCTCCGTTTAATTAAGAAGTTTTTACCTACAATCAATAATAATCTTTTTCTTCTTTCTTCAACCAAAAATGGAATATCTCTTCGAAATGTAATTTTTTACTTAAGTATGTCTTAACTAAATGTGGTCTACACAAGAACTCATGTCGCAAGTTGCACTTAAACAAGTCAATGCTAGTACAAGCTACAGGAATTATTTAATAAGTGATTTGTGACAAAAGCTTTTGCAGAAAACCGACTGTGCCATCATAAGAAAGGTACTTCATACTTTATTCCAGTCATGTTCTTGACTCGCAAATAACATGTCAACTTTTTTATCAACGTTTAAAGCCGAAAAATTGCACTTTTTTAACTGTTTTATTTATAACATAAAAAGAATTAGAGTAATCCTAATTGCATAAATCAATAAGTTATAGGCAATTAAATGAAGAATGAAATGAGCCCTTGATCGACCTGATCGGATAATGGGAGGCCGAGAAAATTAGTAAAAACCAGGGAATTTAAGGCTTGTTTAACAATTAAATATCTTTGTTAATTTTGAAATCCTATGACTGGGCTTTGATGAAGAAGTAGCGATTTTGATGCTCTAAAAGGGGTGAAAAGAATGGACACTGTAGGGTAATAACTTTTTGCGTAATTAATATTTCAATTATTTAATGCTACGAATTTCAAAATGTCTGTATGGTGCACCGATGGTCCGATTTCAATTTTTAAAACGGATTTTGAAACTTTACCAAAAGCACAAACAAATTTATTTCTTGGTTTTCCAGTAAAATGTTTTGGCATAACATAACCCTGTGAAATTAACAATTATACTCGATAAAAAAAATATTCAAAAAATACGTCAGTATCGCATATTTTATGGAAGAAATCAATTTGCATGCTTAAAAATACAAATGGACAGTATTTTTTATGTTAAAATATAAAGTAAGTATTTTAATTACATAACTATTCAAGTGCGTATTTTTATGCGTACAAAACGAAGAAACGTGCTCCAATTTCGAGACAAATAATCGGCTATCGAGTTCGAAGCAGGGGCGGGTTAAAGCTTCAAGGGGCCCGGGACTTTCGGAATATAAATAAAAACTATTTTTAATTATTTTTATCATATATTCTCGCAAATATTTTTTCTTTGGTACTTATATATTCAAAATCACAAATTATTATACAATAAAAAATATTCTTTTCTTGATTTTGCTCTGGCAAAGTCACTTATTGAATCATTAAAATCAATCGATCGGAGTAAATCCACTTCAAAGCTTAATCTCGCCAATACGGATAACCTTTCATGTAACATGGTTGATCTTTACATATTTTGTATCCTCTCATACATCAATTTTGATTAATGCATCATGCATGTGCAAAATGAAATTATGTGTACGCAAATACGCAATAAAACTTATATGGTTAGATCGTTCAGCATTCTTCCTTCAATTGTAGTATAAAAATCTGCCCGCTGCGCGGGTACATTCTCATCTCGCGCAGCTCGCTGCACTCGCTAGTTTGAGCGCGCCCGGGGCGCGCATCTGTCGGATCTGGCGGTTTGCGCTCGATACTAAACTAACCTCGCACTTCGCGTACGGTCTTTGTACTTCCCTACATTTGCATACAGAACTCTTGAAACTCGATAGCGAAATTATTGTCGACTGCTTTAATTGGATGATTGTGAATTATCTTTTGTTAAAGCTTCCCCGGCTTTAACGAGTATATTCTCATCTCGGGTCTCGTGCTTTCAAATGTTGTGTACTTTTTCTAGAAATTTAATTGTTTCGTGTTTTATTTTATTTTATATGATTGAAACAAAAACTATGCGTCCAATCGGGAAAATTATAACAAATTTATAGATCTTTTTCGGGAACTTGTGTATATTTTTTCTTCCTTGAGCTTATGACAATCGTCGTCTTGCCCTCAGCGCGGGCATATTATCATCGCGCGCTTCGCGCTTGGTCTTCGTACTTCCGTACATTTGTATATAGAGCTTTTGAAACTCAAACGCAAAATGTCGACTTTTCCAATTTGATGATTGTGAATTCTCTTTTATTAAGGCTTCTCCGGCTTCAACGAATACATTCTCATCGCGTGTCTCGTGCTGCACATTCAATAATTTTATTATTTGTCCGAAACGGCAGAGAAGTTTTGTTGAATCATTTTTTTCAATATGTTGTGTACTTTTCCTAGAAAATTTGATTTTTTAATTTTTTACACATAAAGTGAAAACTACCCGTCCAATCGGAAAAATTGTAACAAATTTATAGATATTTTTCGGGTGAACAACCTTTCTCTATCAATCTTCTGTCTTAGCCGTCGTAATTTTTTCCAAAATTTCATTATTTGATTTTTATAGTTGAAGGGTGGAAATGCAAAAACGTATAAGAGCCATTTTAGGAAGGGACATTTTTCCACCCCTTAAAAATCGAAAATCACCCTTCTTGAAATGGCTCTTATACGTTTTTGAATTTTCACCCGTCAGTTATTTTTAGTTATTGAAATGGAAACGACATATCCTGTCAGAAAAAGGTTGAAAACACATCTACAAATATGTTTCTGGTAAAGAACTTGTGTCTTTCGGGTTTTCGTTGGCTTGCGTCAATTGTCCAAACATTCAGTTTTCCCATTTTTAATATGGTTTTCCATGAATGGAGTAAAAACTACTTGTCCTATGAAAAAGTAAACTGTACCTTTGTGGATCTTTTTTTGGTGCACATTTTTTGTTCGTTTATGTTTTTCCGTACCTTGCATAGTTTGACCAAAAAATGAAATTCCCTATTCTTCATTATTGTTCTTGCGACCAAAATTTGGATTTTCCGATTTTTTCAAGAGATTCAAAAATTTTTTTAAATCATTTTGTAGAGCTTCCAAAAAGAAACATTTTTGTCTTTTAACTTTTTTTCACACCTTGCGTTGTTTGGCAAAAAACCCTCATTTTTGTTTATATTTTTGAGTTTTGAAAGTCCCATAACTCTGACATTTTTGTTTTCATCAAAAAATCATAGTTATACATTGTTTCACTTATTACTTTCTACAGAAAGCCGTATTTAAAATTTTTGAATCTTGAAAAAAATAGTCTCAAAAATGTTTGAAAATGCTCCAATCTTTGAGTTTCTATCCAAAATAGATGGCTAACGAACTTGGCCTTCAGCTTTTGAACCAGAAAGAGCGTAACAAAGGCCAATGAAATAGATTCCTCTTTCCTTAAGTTATCGTGCTCAATGACATATAGCCATACAGACATACAGACAGACACATTCGTAAAAACCTGTTTTCCGGGTTCAGGGGGGGTCTCCCCAGGTTGCAGATAGAGGAAAGGCCCCTGAGGTTAAACACCCCTGAGGTTAACTGCGAATACAAGAATAAGCAGTCGCGGACAGCCG
>WSXT02045095.1:0-13182 GCA_011762715.2 Neuroterus valhalla | reverse complement strand
GACAGACAGACACCTTCGTAAAAACCATTTTTTCTGACTCAGGAGGTCTCAAAACGTGGAGATTTCATTAAATCCGCAAAAGTCAATTTTCACATAAAACCAATACCTTCTCCTTCAGAATGAGAATGTAAAAATTATTTGCATCACGCGGAAAAATTTTCTTCACTTTGGCTACTAGTACAGTTAATCTGTCAAATTTCGTGGAAAAAAATACCATCAAACATTTTTTTGCGGAAATCGCTAGAAGAGCATTCAAAAACCTCAACCTGGAGAATGCGAGATCGTTCAGGGACGGGTTTTTGAGGAAGCTCAAAAAGTTTTTGGATTTGATATATCTCGGAAATGGTAGATTTTTGGGAAAATTCGTAAGGATAAAAAATGTTGTAGGCAATGTTTTATACAACTTTACTAATTTGGTCGACATGCTGCGATGGGTAATGCAATTAATAGATGGCGCTTAAGTACCAAAAAAAGCGTATTCTCGTTTTTCAGCACAGAAGAAAATTTTTTATCGTGCCAAACCTGTCACCGTGGATTCCTTATTGTTACCAACGAGGGCGACGTTAGTGTAGGTACATAGTAAATCATTACTTCTGACTGAATAAATAATTTTTCTGTAAGTAGGACTTTCAAATTATTCCTAATTATGATAAATTGTTATTATGAATTGAAATTTATTATCATTAATTTTTTCCAAAACTATGCTGACTTCAGTACTAAACGTGATTTAGGAAGGTTTTCAAAATTTTATATCAAACGAGCTGTACGAAAGTGTGCTAATAATTGTTGTTGAGCGTTGAACATGGAAAATAGCTCTTTTGGTACTTTAGCGCCATCTATTGAATGCACTTCCCATCGCAACATGTCAGATAAATGAGTAAAGTTGTAGAAAATATTGCCTCCAACATTTTTTGTTCGTACAAATTTCCCCAAAAACCTACCATTTCCGAGATATATCAAATCCAAAACTTTTTGAGTTTTCTCAAAAACCCGCCGCTAAACAATCCCAAATCCTTCAGGTTGAGCTATTTGAATGCTATTCTAGCGATTCCCGCAAAAAAAGTTTGATGGTTTTTTTTTCCAAAAACGTCTTTTTTCGTGGCAGATTGACTGTACTATACGGATCCGGCCAGGGTTGGGGACGTATGATACTCCTTAATTTGGCCTCCTGTGTGCGCAGAGCAAGTTGACTACCCGCTAGAGAAATGCTACCATCGCCGTAAAAATTTGGCGCGCGATTCTAAATCGAATTAATTTAATTTAATTTCGAAACGCACAAGAAGTCAACACGCGCTGTGGGCACAGGGAGCCAACTTTGGGAGCACTGGGATACAGACAGTGTTGGTATTACACTAGGGGCTCTCGGGGCCCAGGGCGGCAAAATTTAGGGGGCGGCAAATTTTTGAATGTAAAAAAAGGAGTTGCTTGGCGCTGAAAGTAAGAGCAATTTTTTTGGGTTGGAAATTTTATTAATTCTGAATATTAAAGAATTCTCGGCTGAATCTCTTTATGAATTAAGCTTTTTGTAGAAATGGTAATATGACTTTGTAATACTTTATTACCAACAAAAATTTTTACTTACAATATAAAATGATTTGCTTCGTCGATCATGTGAATTGCGATTGCAAGGTATTTCGTGTATGCTTGTAAAAAGGGCAGCATTTTCCATGATGTCCAGGGCGTCACTCGAGATGAATGCAGCCCTGGATATAGTGCAACTTCAAAGCTTTAGGAACAAAACAAAACCTACCAGTATTTTAACCTCAAATATGACCATGCGTGAATGTTACTGGAATTACTCGATGCATTATTTTTAAGTATGGAAGCTTCAAGTAACCAAATTGATACAAGGTAAGATGATATTCATTGATATTATTTAATACGGTTGCTCACTATTTATTTAATGAAATGAGCAGACGACATAGTACTTATTTTAGAATAACGATATGAAGATTAGTTAGTATAAGGAAGTTCAGTGTTTCTTTTCAAACAGTTTTTCTGAGAAAAAACCATTTACCATTTCAAATTATGAAACATCATGTAAGAACTACAGAATAAATATGGATTGTTGCCGAAAAGTTGTGATGAAAATGACAGAAGCAATTCTTAACCTTTAAATTTGTATTTTTGTTGGATGTGTCCGAATCATTACCTAATAACCTCTCTCTAAAAGGTGTGTTTTAGCCCTGTGAGATTTATTTACAATAAATTAAATTACATTCACATCTTTTCCTTATATCAAATAAATCACTCAGTTGTCCATGTGCTCTTACACTTGCTTTGTCACTAAAACGTATTGCTTCTACTGCTTTAAGGAGACAAATATTTACTTCATTCTCTTCTAAATATTCCTAAAACTCAGCTTCACCCACATTGCCGAAAGCTTTTTCCAGAATAACAAAAACACAGAAAACTTTTTAGTTTACCGTCAAAAGCTTTTATAAAACAATTTTTCTCGGTACTGAGTTTGACAACTGCTAACCCAAGTTTCTATTAAATAGAAAATTGAGCAGATAAATGTTGGTTAGGTTCTTCATCACTTACCTTAACCCTGTCTGGTTGTGTGGTATACTTTGCTTTTCCTTAACCTGTCTCCTCAGCCTGTTTCTTAGCACTTCCGCGTGGACTTTATATACACTTCTCCGAACGTCATTGCTTGTATTCACGTATCTTATCTCATCCTCCTTTACCATATTTTCGTGCCTAATTTTCGATGATATTCTTAGCTATTGCCTCATGCAACTCTTTTCTACTAATATATTCTTCGTTATCCTTGTTCCCTGCATCTGTCCTCTTTCCCCTTTTTTCTTTTTCCCGTGCCTCCTAACAACCTCTTTAAATACTATGTCCACTCCCACATCCCTATTTACTAATTTATATTCTTTCTACCTCCTCTCTTCCTGTTTATCATTTTCCTTTATCTTCCCTCCTATATCGTTTGTTCATCTCCTACCATGTATCTTTCTTTCACCCCCTGTATTTTTCAACTTGACATTCTTCCGTGATCTCTTTTCCTTTTGTTCAGTCCTCCGTTCTCCCTTCACCCTCATTCCCATTTTCATATATTTTCCTTTATTCTATCTTTACTTTTCCTGCGTTTCACTTCCCACCAATCTCTCCTGCTTCCGCTCTACTTTCTTCTGGTCTCAGTTCCTCCCTTATTATCAATGAATCTTTCAAGTTTTTTCTTTCCCAGGTGCCTATTTTTTCTTTCCATTCTCTCGTCTTCTTCTGCGTTTCGAGATTCTACCTCTCAATGTCACTATTACTGGGAAGCCCTCGAAGCCTATCTCATCACCCTCCTTCATTCTAACCACCACATTCCTTATACTTTTTTTCACCACTATGTAGCCCATCACGATGTTCCTTTGCCAGTAAACGTCATTTAGCGCCGCCTCACTTCCCCAGTATGATCGTTACAAATGAATCAACGCCCCTCTTCTCAAAGATTTAATAGTGTTCTACCCTCCTGACCCACTTCCTTGTGGGACTCGGTCCTAAACATCTTGTTCCCTTTATTCTGCATACCACCTCTTGACTCTCTGATCAAGGCATACTTTTCTTTCCCTATAAACACTAATTCCTTGTTCTTTTCCTTCGTCTATTCGATCATCACTTTCTCTCCTTCCTCTTTTTCTCTCCTGTACACACTAACGACAACCATCTTCTCGTCCTATACTTTTACTCTGACCACCAGTAACCTCTCAACTGTTTTGATTTTCTCGTCCGCTCACTCATCTTTGACAAATCCTCTCCCAACTTCTGACACCATAACAACCATCCTCTTGGCCCTCCGACTCTTTTCCATTCTCCTTGCGTCATCCAGATAAACCTCTTCGGCAGCATTCGTTTCAATCCTACCCAATCTTCCTTATCCATCCACGTTACACTCATTATTACACCGCCATATGTTCTCACCTACAATCAAAACCCTTCGTTCTTGTTATAAGAACCTGACACATTCCGGGAAGCTAAACTGACTCTTCTCTTGTTGTCCTTCCCTTTTTCCATCATCACTTCCAGTCTCTCCTTGCTAACTAAAACACCACGTCTTTTCGCACCCTTCTTCCCTGCTTTGTTTACTCTCCCCGTACCTCTTCTTTCTGATCTTTCCAGAACCATATCATTCCGTTCAGCCATAATCTGTCTCTGCCTATCCAGACATTGTCTTTGTTTCTCCTCTTTATCCCTGCTTTCTGCTCGATCATTCACTTTATCTTCCTCTTCCTACATTTTCAGTCCTCTTCGATTCCTTCGCTGCTATCTTAAGGTGCCTTTTTTCACATACTTGATCTCTTTTCGTCCTTGCTTGCTACTCTTACTAAAAGCACATTCGATTTCTGTCTCTCTCTCGTTCTCTTCCAGGTAATGTCTTTCGCCTAACATTCATTATTGTCATTCTATAAGTCTTTTGAATCGTCTCATTTATGCAAGTTAACATTTCAGCAATCGTTTAATGCCGTTGTCTCCTTACAAGCGCATCGCCGACCAGCGCTTCCTCACTGCTACTTCCACCATCACTCCTAAGGCTCTTTACTGTAGGCATTGACTGCAGCGTAGCACGCGATGATAAAAATCTTATGATTTCCACTTCATTATAACTTATAATAACTGTAGAGTTCTGCCTTGTACTTTTTTACATGCTGTTCTGATCTCTCATTCATTACACAGCTCAACAAAAAAAAATCGAAAAAATGCTCCCCGGGACTAGACCATGCTGTTCTTATGTTTTTGGAGTCGCTGATTCCGAATCCGAGGTTCGTTTTACTCCATCACGTCAGGATTTTTCATAACCCCCAAAAACCACGCATACCAAACTACAAGTAGGCTAAGTCTCCTATCTTTGTGAACAGCGAGTTAAATCGCTTATTTTTTCGAAATGATTGATTCCTGTACCAGGAAAGGGCTGAGCCACTCAACCTCAATCCACCGAAACCCTAGAGACTATCCTTACCAAATCACAAGCAGGCTACACACTTGACTCTGGGAAGAGCGAGATACGTCGCTCATTCCTCTTGAAATAACTGAATTTTAAACCACGAGCAGGCTAGTCCACCTTCCTTGAACCCACATAACTCCCATCCACCTGCTCCCAACCCCTCAAAATTACGCCTACCGAACCACCACTAGGCCAACCCACCTGATCCTGTAAACAGCAAAGTAAAATGGTTATTTTTTGGATTAATTGAATTCCACACCACAGTTGTGCTAACCTATGTACCCCCTGAACCACCTAACCCTCCCCTTATCGCCACCTGACCGTCAGAAACCTACCCTACCAAACCACCAACAGGCGAACCCACCTAACCCGGGGAACAGAAAGTTTAGTTGCATATTTCTCTTTCATCAACTGAATCGCAATCCACGTGCAGGCTAACCCACCTTCTCCGAACTCACCAAGTTCCTTTATATGTACTCATATCACCTTAAACCCAACTCTACCAAACCACGAGCAGGCCTAGCCACTTAATCCTGGAAACAGCTAGGTAAATCGCTTATTTTTTGGGGATAAAATTGAATCCCACACTACAAGCAGGCTACCCCACCTGACAATGGAAACAACGAGTTTGGTCGCTTACTTTCCTTGGAATAGTTAAACTCTTGGAAGGGTTGACCCGCTCATGATGACCCAATAACATCTAAACCTCATAACTCTTTCACCTCCTAATTCCATTCCCCCCTAATTTCTTACCCAAAGTTCAAGCTCATCTTCTACCTTCCTGATCTAACATCCTGTTTTTCCTGGTACACATGAAAGTCCTTACACGCATTGTACATATTTCTCATTCTCCTCTTCTGGATATCATTGAGGTCTCTAGCATTCCATACAGTCAGTCTCCATTCCTTAACTAAAACCTTTCTATTGGCACACCTTTCATCAATAAAAGATTCATTATCATTCGTATAAGCACAGTAAAAAATTGGGAGTAAATTTTGTTGCAGGTAGAGTCTGAATGGTGTTTCCTTTACTTTGCACTTCAGTTTTAAAAGCCACCTATGTGAGGAAGTTTTGACACGTGCTTTTTAGAATTTACGCCATGGTCTTCGAAGTGTAGATGGTGTGTTAATTGCATTATCTAGAACAAGGGCCCTCTACTAGGTGGGAATATGCAAGCGTCTATCCCGGTCCCAAAACCTACGTGCTAAGTAAGGATAAAAGATATTTGGGAGTGTGCCATCCTCTTTCTCATAGGGTTCAGAACCAAGATGGCGGCTTGATTGCCACCACTTCATAGACGACCCGCAGACACTGATCTGTATTATACCCAGAATAGTGCATGACTTTACAGATGCGGGCATGACCTATATGATACCTTGGATAGTGAGTGACGTCACAAGTGCGGGCCTGATCTATATTATACCTTGGATAGTGTATGACGTCACAAATTCAGGCCTGATCTATATTATATCTTGGATAGTGAATGAGGTCACAAATGCAGGCCTGATCTATATTATATCTTGGATAGTGGATGAGGTCACAAATGCAGGCCTGATCTATATTATACCCTGAATAGTGGATGTTTCCACAAGGGCGGGCCGAGTTGGAGCCGCGAAATGGAGTATATTCTTGGAACAGCTGTCTATTTTGACAAGCCGTCCGAGACAGCGCGCATTATTAGGTATCGAGAAGTGTCCGGGTTTCAACCTTATAATATATGTCTATCTTCTATTCAGGGAATACAGACGAGTAATCATAATATATACCATATGGAAAGATCGTCTGCTTTGCATGCATGCAGACTGCATGTATAGAGTTGTAGTCTTATATTATAAGCTGCATATAACGCTCCTTGCAATGTCTACAGACTGTGCGGTATGATCAACAAAGTTGTCGAAATGAAATTCTTTACCCCACGTGGTCCGCGAATCGCACCCTGCTTAACTTGGTAACATGTACACTAGCAAGCGTAATTGCCGTTGGGGGTAAATTATACCCTGAAACGAGTGTGTCATTCACGCTTTGTTTTTACTGTGAGGTCAAAAGGTAGTGAGCCCATCCATAACGTCAGTTCGAGAAAACATCAGTCATGTGAAAATAACTAGGATAGTAGAAAAGTATACGAACAAAGCCAGATTCAATGGACCTATGATCGGTTTCTGTTGTGAAGTAAAGGAGGGCACAGTAGCCTGCAGCCTGGCCTCTGAGATAGAAAAAGACCGTTCACTTCTTCATAACTGCTTCAGGCATCCGCAGTCCTGAGTAAAGACTGGTGTCATTGTTCCATGAATTTCCTCTAGCTCTCCACCAATTTTCCAGTAATTTACAAAATTGCACAAATTTTTATCACTTCCCAAAAATACTCATAAATTTCCAAAACTTCTATCAATTTCCTAAAAATTTTATGAACTACTAGAAGGAAGCCGTGAAATCATAGAGATTGAATCCTAAACTACCATCTTTTTCGTCTTCATGAGAGGAAAGAAAATCACCCATCACCGATGATTAAAGGCTTTAAGTCATTGAAGAATAGATATGGATAGTGTGAAAGTTTGCATTGGTGATTTCCGTAAACCCCCATAGTCATTAACTTCGAGACACGGGGTGTGCAGTAAATCAAGAACCGGCCTCTGACGTCAAGTCTTAAAAAAAATTCAAGTTTGCGTGGGCAAACAGCAGCAGCACTGTTCGGATTAGCATCACCGATATGGTGAAGAATTTCATGATCAAGACACTAAGACGGGACTTGGAGCTCTTTAGATAAGGTTTTTTTTCGAACGAAAGATAATTGACTATCTAATAAAAACGGGAAGATGGGAAACGTTTACAGAAAACTTTGGGATATCAAACCGTTGCATATCATTTCGATTATCAATTTCTAACCAAAATGATCCGCATAATTAGGCAGATCCAAGATTGAATACATAGAGGGATTAATAAGCAAGCCTTTTTTTGAACTTTAAATGGAATAGTTTAATTTCTAATAAAATTTTTTGAAATTCAAATAGGAAAGATGAACTTCTCACCAAAATGATATATCTTCAACTATGAAATTTATTTCTTATAAATGAGTCCACTTTTCAACTTGTTCCATTTCCTTCCTTGAGTTCTTCTAGTCCATCCAGTTTCGACATGCTTGCATTCCCTCTCCCATTCTGAACCGTGATACTTTATAAAGCTTGCTCACGTTTTTCAACTTTGCCAGGTACTTTGATTACCCCACCTATTTTACCATCTTATATCACTTGTTGTACTTTGTTTCCATAATTTTCCCCCATCTTCCTTTTTCTTGTCTTATCTTTATCTCAAATTCTACCTCCTGACATTCTGCATTTCCTTCATAGAAACAACATTCTTTCCTCTTTTGCTGTCCTCCTTCCTCTTTTGAGCCTTTTCTAATAATTCTCTTCTCTCTAGACCTAATCTCCTTTGAGCACGTTTGCTTCGATTTTGCTTCCCTCTCACCTCTTCAGCTCCTCATCAAACTTCCTCACTCTCTTCACCTCCCGAAATACGATTATCTCTCTACCATAGTTCTTCACCCAGCATGTAACCTGGATAACTCGAGCTTACCACTATAACCCATCTCAGGAATCTTTCATGAAGACTTTCCACTCTCTTTTTCTCATTCAACCACCCTTGTTCTACTCCATAGTACACGAATACCTATACTAGCACATCGAACATCCATATTCTCATTCTCCATTCATCCTCCGAACTTCTCTTCCTTATGCCCCAAACTTGTACCACTATTTTACTCACACACTTCAGACTTTTTCTTGTTTGCAGCTCGTTGCCTTTCCCTGCTTCAAACCAAAGCCCTTCGTAATAGAATTCCTCCACTAATTCAATCGTTCCTCCGTTAAACTTCCACTTGTACTTTATGATCTTCCTTCTATTCCTGAAGCACATTGTATCGGTCTTACTAACGTTTACCATCAAATCTTTTCCTCTTATAAACTCCTCAGACCCTCTTTTCCTCCGAATCTATCCTCTTTCATCCTCTGCTTACAGTACCACATCCTCCGCATATGCTAGAGAGCAAAGCATACTGCTTCATATCATCGTAATCCCATTCACTTCCTTCTTCAGCTTGTCTTTTAAATCTACTAGCATTAGGCTGCACAATAGCGGGCTTCATAAGCAGCCTTGCCTAAACCCTTTGCCTGTTCAGAATACCTTCCTTCTCTCGTTACATATCCTCACTCTGAATCAAGTCTCCACACATATTTCTTTTATCCTTCCAATGAGCCCCCCATCTATTCCTCTTTCTTTCATTGCTTGCCACAATACCCTCCTGTTCAACGAGTGAAACGCTGCCTCAACTTCAACAAACAAGGTCAGAAGTTTCCCTTTTTTCCACCCCGAGTTGCTCTTCACTAGATAGTTCGGAACGTAAACGTTGTCAGTTTTTCCTATTCCTTTCTTAGAAACCGTCTGGTTGTGCGGGTTACTTCCTTTCTCTTCTACTTGACTCTCTAGCCTGTTCCTGATCACTTCCGCATAGATCTTACACCCCATAATACCCCATAATACTTATT
Organism: Neuroterus valhalla; assembly: GCA_011762715.2. Classification (NCBI taxonomy): domain Eukaryota; kingdom Metazoa; phylum Arthropoda; class Insecta; order Hymenoptera; family Cynipidae; genus Neuroterus; species Neuroterus valhalla. The sequence continues at coordinate 3,702 of WSXT02045095.1, read as the reverse complement.
CTACCTTTTTATCCTCTACCTTCTTTATAAGGGAAATCACTAATCTCAATTCTTTAGGCCATCCTTCTCTTCTTTATACTTTGTTACAGATTCTCCACATCTCTTCTCTTATTCTTGCCCCATATTATCCATATTTGAGGGATTTATTCTCCTTGCCATCCTCTCATGTCGCTTCATTTTTTTTCGTCCCCCCTGCCTGCATCGTTATTATCTTTCCCTCCATCTTCTAATACCTTCTTCTTTAACCTATCGGATAACTACCATTTCACTCATATCGTCACCGCTTTGCAAGTTCAGACCGCGCGTACAGAATTTTCACTTCAAAAAAATCAAATTCTTGCAAATGACTCAAATTTTTAACCAAGCAGTGAATTTTTCAACTAAAAGAGATAATTTGTCAACAGAACGATTGCATTTTGAATGAGGAAAGATAAAAATCTAACAAAAAGATGATTTTATAACAAAACAGTGAACATTCTTACAAACTGGAACTTACTTTCATACAAAGTTAGCAGGATTTTTGGGTTCATATCGAGTCAAACGTGGCAAGTCTCTCCCGTGCCATCTCATCCAGGAAGATTGGATATTTTGAGGCAAGTCTCCCAAACCGAATTGTCTCCCTGCGGCATCTCTCACCCTCGAAAGTAGCGAAAGTGCGGCAAGTCTCCAGCATAACATATGATTTACAATGTCAAGGTTATGGGACCTACAGTATTACCAATCCCAGTCACAGGAATGCCTTTACGCCACAATGAGACCTGGGGAAAGAGCAAGGTATGTTACCTACATTATTTCTATTATTCGATTCACCCTTTTGAGGTGAGGTGACGTACATTATTTCCATGACCAGTCTTTTGCCCATCTGCTTTGAAGGAAGACTTCGAATTTCCTGTTGAAGAGAGATGCCGCACTTTTGCTACTTCTGAGGGTGAGAGATGCCGCAGGGAGACAATTAGGTTCGGGGGTCTTGCCACAAAATTGCCAATCCTCCCGGGAAAGATGACAATTTTCAACCAATCGGACCGAAAATCTACCAAAACTGACTACATCATAACGGAATAGTTGATTTTCCTACTTGAGAAAGATAAATTTGAAACAAAAAATAGAATGGTTGAATTTCTTGTGAAAGTGATATGAATTAACCGAACTAGAGATTGATTTTAATAAAAAAACAACTCAGTTGAACATATAAAAGTCAAACTTTCAACAAAAAAGTTAAAACCTTAACTAAAACGGATATAAATTTCCAACCAAGAAAAATTGCTTCCCAAAAAAAAATATAATTGTAGAATTTTTAACCAAGGATGATTGAATAATTTACTCACAACTGAAGATGTTGATTTGTTTTTAGGAAAAAATAACTCTTACTTTGTTGTTGAATTTTCAACAACATAATCAAATTTTTACTCAAATAGTTAGGTACTTAAACAGAAAAAAGGAATTCCCAACTGGAATGATGAATATTCAACTAAAATTAATTAAATTTTAACTCAAAAATATATTTATCTTCAAGAAATAATGAAATATCTGGATCTTGAACTGAACAAAAAAAAAATTTCAAAAGAAAATACCAATTTCCTTATTGAGGAATGAATCTTCTACTATTAAAAAAGATTTTGAACAAAATAGTGCGATTTTTTACAAGATGAAAAAACGATGCACCTTATAAAACCCTTGCAAAATGGTGATAGTTGTTGTTCTAGTATTAGAAATTAATTTTGAAAAAAATTGTGACCTCAACTAGAATGATAAATCGTTGTTCAGAAAAGTTGGATTTTTAATTATAAAAAGTAATTCTGTATCAGAAAAATTTGAATTTTCAGAAACCCACCTAATTTTCTTACTAAACAAGAAAATCTTTCCCTTTTATTTTATTATAATCTATATACAATAATTATATTTCCAAAATACATAAATGAACTTCAACTGAGAAAAATGAATTCAAAACGAAAAAAGACGTTTTCTGAACAAAAAGTTAAGTTCTCAATCATACCGTGGAATTTTTACTCAAAAGACATAAATTTTAAGCCAAAAGAGATGATTTTCCAACAAAATAACTAATTTTTGAACCACGCAGTAAAATCTTGATGGGGAAAAAACTAATTAAGGACCGTGAAAATATGAAAGCAGAGTTTTGAATAAGGAAAAAATTTATTCCCATACTTAAAGGGCGAATTTGAAATTCGGAGAATGATTCTCTTATCAAAAGATGACTTCCAACAAAAAAAGTAAATTGTCTAAAGAAACTGGAGTTTTCTGCTGAACAGTGTCATTTTTAACCAAAAGGGATAAATTCTTGAACAGAAATATGATGGTATACTTCCCAATCAAAGAATATTTATTAGCATTCCTACAAGGTAACTTTTGTACAAGAAGATTAATTTCGAATCCAAAACAATGGATTTTCTTTATGCAAAAAACAAGAGTTAAATAACAGTTGAAGTGTAAATAAGAAAATTAATTCTTCAACCAAATAGTTCAACTCTTGATTGAAAGAGATGAATTCAGGATTCAAAATACAATATCAGACTTCCAGATTGAGAGAAATTAACTTTTCATCATATGATCATCTACACATTCTTATTAGGTTTTGTGATCTAGAACCAAATTAATAATTTTTTTCCGCCAATCATTAGTAATTATTTATATGAAGTAAAGTTATTTTTTCACTATCCAAAAAATCTAAAAAGGGAGATTCTGTTCTCAATTATTAAAGAAACTTAACTTTTGGAATCTCAAATATAGAATGATCTTCGATATTTAAACGGATATGGTTGGTGGCACTGAGCACAGTTCCGAACACCTTTTTTCTAAAAGTGATACAATATTTATTGCAGAAACAAAAACAAATGTGAAAATATCCCGTCTATTTCTCGGTTGTTTCCTGGTCCCCCGATTTCACGCTCATATCGGGTTTTCCCCGGGAAACCCGGTTGTGCATATCAGCTCAACCGCTATATGGAATTACGTGGAATTTCCAGGCAAAGGTGACTCAAGTCAACTGACGATGCTTCTGAATCTCTGGTCGATAAGAACCGGTATAAATGCTGGGAAATCCTAGAGTGCATCTAACTTCAGATGACATTGATCGTCTCGATCCACGAGAATCGAGATGCATTGAATTTAAATGAAAGAGTCAATCCTGGGAGGGTAGAATTCTCATGCTGACATCATCTGTTGATAAAAGGTCGTAGTGAGAAAATATTGGTGACATACGTGGAGAGAAATGGATACTAGTGCTTAAAATCTGGATATTATTATTATTATCGTTATTATTATTATTATTATACCATTTAGCCAAATCCTGTCGGGGTAAGCGAAGCTCGTTTGGTTCCAGCCTCGCTGTACTATTGGAAAATAGAGAATTGATATGGAAAGATTTGAAAGTGGAATTGACATGGGAAATTTTAAACAAAGGATGTGTATGAGAAGGAAGCAGGGATAGGTAATAGATCCGTCTTAGAATTCATTGCGTGTTTTTTGCGAAACGAAAAAAACTGATTTCATCTTTAATCTTGATTTTTCAATCCAAAAGCTTTGCTAGGAATGTGACATTTTTAGTAAACAGAGGCTTTAATTGAATTGTTAAGCAGGATGGATATGCGCGAGCCTACTCCGGCATCATGCCTGTTTCTGCTTTCAAACGACACACTCGTCCTGTGCAACATCGCTCCGACACGGGTCGCTTCCTGATCTCTCTAG
>WSXT02045084.1:0-13183 GCA_011762715.2 Neuroterus valhalla | reverse complement strand
TAACCTCAGGGGTGTTTAACCTCAGGGGCCTTTCCTCTATCCGCAACCTGGAGACGCGCTACGTAGTGGTGATAGGTGACCACCAAGTAGACAATTTTTTCATTAAAAATAAAAAATGTTGAATTAGCTGTTTGTTAACATTTTTAATGTTTTCGTGAGGGATTCTAGTAATTCGTTAAATTTCACGTGCGGGTTGGAAAATTATGGCCAATTTCAGGCAGGTACTGTTTTTAGTAGTAAAGATCAATACATATTGAAGACAGAAGGGAAATTTTAAACCTACTGAGTGATGCTTCGAAAATTTAATGATTGTGAATAGAAAAGTTGAAATATTTCCAAATCGTAAAACGCCTGAATGAAAATTTAATAAATTACACAAATACTTTCTTTCAACTTTCGAATGAAATGAGAAAGAGGAAACTGTAGAAAGAATCAGAATCGGAGTATTAATAAGAACTCAGAAAAAACATTCTTGAATATTCACGAATATATCGAATTTCATCAGCTTTTGAAAAATATAATGGATCTACTTTGTTATGTTACAAAGTTTCCTCAAAATATCTTACGATACTGAAAAAAATTTGTGGGAAGATATCTCTTGGCTTCCTACGAGAACACGTTAAGATGAACGCGACTTCCCAAAATTCGGGATGAGAACTTAAATATTTCCCAGAGGCTTAGTTAGTCGTCCCGAATTTGAATAACAACAAGTTTATCCTCTTTTCCAACTTCAATAATTTTTCGGGACGACTAGACACAGCCCTAAATGAAAATATTCTTATTGATAATATTGATCTAGTTTTATCTCTGCTAATGATCTTCAAATAACATTTCTTGTCTATTGACAAGGCTTCTGATTACTCTAAGTTTAGACCTCTTTGAATGCATTCTGGGATCGCAGAACCAATATCTTCCAATTTGACGATCAGATTGGTACTTTATTGTAGCTTTCAAGACACAGCATGCTGAAATTCGTTTCAATGTGCTCTCCGACACTAAGTAAGAGATTTGTGAAATAGTAAGTTGAATTCTCTTCCTCATATGAAAATAGGGATAAAACCCTGAATTTCAAAGAAGAACCTATTTTTCAGAATCTTGACTTTATAGTTGAAAGAATTTGATTGAAAAAATATTTTTAATATTGAAAATGACGGAGAAGTGCAGCTGATTCCTCTCATAGCCTTCGGTCTCGAGCATCAGAAGTTGTTAGATATAAACAATCTCAACAAGATTTCTTGTGTATAAAAGACGAAAAAAAGGGGAACCATATAGAGTGTACTATATTTGAGTCTATGATCTTAACTGGAGTAATAATAATATGAGGACTCGTTAAAACTGCGAATAAAAGTGAACATTATGAAAAACATTGGGTTGTAGATGTTCTGATTTTTTCTCGATCTACCAGGTGTGTGTTTACATTAAACTTTTTATACAATACACGACGAGTAGATCGAAAAAAAGTCAGAAGATCGACGACTCGAAATTTACCCACGCTAGTCAATGATTTATTTATGATTTATATTTAACATGAGAATCACATTTTATAGATTTTATTCAAAACCAATTTTCATTATATCTTCATCAGGTAACAATTATAAGAAGTCTAAAATAAAAAATTATTTGCAAAAAAAAAAAACTGAAAACCAACTTCAAAATAGGCTGAACAGTTGAGGATGATTACTTGCAGGGGTATTATTATTATCGGAATTGGCGCAAAAAAAATTTTAACAAAATTTTTTTAAAAATCGCCGCGAAAACCAAATTATAGGGCGTGCGACCAAAAAATCTAGGGCGCCGTGCTAGAATATACTGCTGAAGACCATATCGGTTTTTCAGTGCATAACTTAGAAAGAGTAACGATTTTGTTTCTACGACGATTTTCTCATTTTGTGTCATTTTGGCAGAAGACGTCAATTTTCGTTCTACATAATTGAACATAAATGACCTCTTTTTCCAAAGTCGCGGGACCAAGTAATTTAATTCTGAATATTTTCAGAAACGAAAAGATAAATTACTGTATAATCTGAAAAACTTTTACAGTCATAACACGAATTTTCGTCATTTTTTTATAATCCTCATTTTCACTTTTTAAAATTCAGATATAAAATTACTTTGTCCTAGCACTCAGTGGGCTAGGAGACCCGATTTTGTGAACAAAAGTTGCCAAACTTTCAAAATTCACAAAAATTATTCAATAAGACTGGCATTAACCTTGAAGAACTATTTGATTTACAGTTTAAAAACCCATACAATCAAATATATTTAGGGCCCTGAACATAATTCCTAACACCTTACAATACTTTAAACAAGCATTATCTACTCCTCTGACTCTTGGCTAGGAATCTTATCTTTTTAATTTGTACTTCAGCTAGGGATTCAGCGATATCAAAAACCACTAGATACAGCGTTTCAAGTGAATAATTTATACATTCTCATCCTAATGAGAAGGTATTGGTTTGATGTGAAAATAGAATTTGGCGGAATTTATGAAATGTCTACATTTGAGACCTCTTGATTCCAAAAAAGTAGTTTTTACGTTGGTATCTGTCTGTTTGTTGCCGTCGTCGTCGTCTTCGTTGTCGTCGTTGCCGTCTGTATACTCCATAATATTTGAAAGACTAGTCGGATTGGATTGTCCTTTGGCACACATTTTGAGGGACCAAAAATACAAGCCGAGTTCGTTAACCAGCTATTTTGGATGGAAAATCAAAGAGGGGGAGCATTTTTAACATTCTTTTGGACTTTTTTTCCAAGACTCAGAAACCGTAAGTACGGTTTCCTGTAGTAGGTTAAAAATTAAACAATTTATCCTTATGATTTTTTTTGATAAAATCAAAATTGTCAGAGTCGTGGCATTTTCAAAATTCAAAAATATAAACGAAAATGAGAATTTTCAGCCAAATAAAGCAAGATTGAAAAGAAAGTCAGAGGTAAAAAATATTTTTCTTGTGAGTCCTGCAAGATCGTGAATACAATTTTTTGGGTTTCCTCAAAAAATAGTGAATTCACATTTTGATCGCATAAAAAAAAATGAAAACTAATCTTGGAACTCGATACCATCCGAAAGAATGATCATATTCGATCGTCCTTTGGCACTTATTTTGAGGGACCAAAAAGACAAGTCGAATTCGTTAACCAGCTATTTCGGATCAAAAATGGAAAAAGGGGGAGCATTTTGAAAATTTTTTGGGACTCTTTTTTCCAAAATTCAAAAATTGTAAGTACGGTTCCTCATAGTAGGTAAAAATTGAAATAATTTGTCCTCATGATTTTTTTGGATAAAAACAAAATTGCTAGAGTTGTGGCATTTTCAAAATTCGAAAATATATAAAAAAATAACAACTTTTAACCAAACAACGCAAGATATAAAAAAAGTTTGAAGAAAAAAAATGTTTCTTCTTGGGAGCTCCCAGGATGATCTTTATAACTTTTCGAGTTTTCTCGAAAAATCGGAAATTCGAATTTCGGTCGCACAAAGAATAATGAAAAATAGAAAGATTTATTTTTTGGTCAAACTACGTAAGGTACGGGAAAATATGAATGAACTAAACTTGTGCACCAAAGAAAAGATCTCCAAATTTGGTCGAATCAACTTTTTTGATGGAACAAGTAGTTTTTGCTTCTTTTATAAGAAACAATAAAAGCAATTCATTTCAATCAGGAAAAATAACTATAAAAATGAAATAATAAAATTCTTATGAGAAAATGACTAAGGCTAACTTAGAAGATTGATAGAGAAAAATTATTTACCCGAAAAATATCTATAATTTGTTATAATTTCCCCCATTGAACACGTAGTTTTTGTTTCAATCGTGAAAAATGAAATTAGAAATTGAAAAATTCATTTTCTAGAAAAACTACATAACATGTGGAAAAAATTAGTCAACAAAACTTCTCTACCGCTTTGGACAAACTTTGATCGAGTGCGCAGCACGAGACACGCGATGAGAATGTATTCGTTAAAGCCGGAGAAGCTTCAACAGAAGAGAATGTATGCTCATCAAATTGAAGTAGTCGACATTTTGCTTTTGAGGTTCGCAAGCTCTATATAAAACTGTATGAAGGTCGAGCGCGTAGCGCGAGGTGAATTCATAGCCGAGCGCGGAGTGCGAGGTAAAATTACCATCCAGCACGAAGCGCGAGATCCGGAAGACGCGCCCCAGGCGCGCTCAAACTTGCGAGCCAAGCGCTATGAAAATGTGCTATGGTATTTTCGAAATTCAAGAATACAAAAGAAAATGAGAATTTTTATCCAAACAACGCAAGATATAAAAAAAAATTTTGAGAAAAAAAATTTTTTTTTGGGAGCCCTTTACGGTGATCTTCACAACTTTTCGAGTTTTCTCCAAAAATTGAAAATTCAAATTTTGGTCACACAAAAAAAAATGAGAAATAGAAAGATTCATATTTTGGTCAAATCATGTAAGGTACGGGAAAATATAAATGAACTTAAATTGTGCGCCAAAAAATTATCTACAATTTTGGCAATAGTAACTTTTTGATAGGACCAGTAGTTTCTTCTTCATTTATAAAAAAGCACATGTAAAATAAAAGAAAAATGAACTTTTGGACAGTTGACACAAGCTTAGGAAAAATCAAATAGACACAAGTTCTTCACTATGGAAATATCTTTAAATGTGCTATCAACTTATAGCAATAGAGAAAAGTTGCTCACCCGAAAAATATCTGTAAGTTTCTTATAATTTTTCCCATTGGACGCGTAGTTTCTGTTTCAATCATGAAGAATGAAATGGAAAATAAAAAAATTGAATTTCTATAAAAGTATACAACATGTGGAAAAAATAAGTCAACAAAACTTCTCCACCTTTTTTCACAAATTTTGATCAAGTGCGCAGCACAAGCCACGCGATAAGAATGTACTCGTTGAAGCCGAAGAAGCTGTAACAATAGTGAATTCACACTCATCAAATTAATGTAGTTGACATTTCGTTTTTCAGTTTCACGAACTTTTTATACAACTGTAAGGAGGTACAAAGGCCGAGCGTATAGAGCGAGGTAAATTAATAACCGAGCTCGGAGCGCGAGGTGAGATTACCATCGAGTGCGAAGCGCGAGATCCGGAAGACGCGTGCCCTAGGAGCGCTCAAACATGCGAGCGAAGCGTGACGCGCGCGATGAGAATGTGCTTGCGCAGCGGAAATATTATTCTTTCTTGATTCACGTTCACCATCATACACCTTTATACAAAACGTTTGAGTAGATCAGGAATTTTGGCAGGATCCGCCATTCCCATTCTGAATTAGTGACCCAAAGACTAGATAGGCTTAATTATGATGATTTTTCCTACATCTGGATGACTTTGCCGACTTATGGACACATAACCGGAGTTCCTAGCTCACTGACTAGAGCAAGCATATGTTAAAGGGTGCATATGTTTAAGTCACGTGAATATGAATTGAGGCAATATGGGACAAAACCAGGCAAACCTACGTTCAAATATACGATCAAGGGAAAAAATTGACATTTACAATCATCTTATACAAGGTGGAAGTTTTCTTTATTTCGATACTGTTCTGAATAGATGAAAATAACAATTACTCCTCAAATAAATCGTTTACAGACTGATAATTGAATTTCCTTGAATGAAGAATGTACTAATAATCAGAACTTATTATTCAATATTGAATCAAGCAATGCACCAATTTGGTCGGGGGTTCTTGAACTATTCCTGATCAAAGTGACCCAATTCTTTTTTCAAATTCCGAATTTAACTTCCGACCACAAAATCAGGCCTCTCAGCCTACTGTGCATGAATAATTTTTTTTATCCTAATTCATCAGGAAAAGTTTCAAAATCTGGTGCAAGTGATACAAAAAATGAAACAACATACAGTTTCCTGAAATGCAATGTTCCAACCAGGAAATATTGTTTTATTGTTTATAAACTTTGGAGATTGGGTAAATTCACTGTCTATTGTTTATTGGAACATATGCGTTTCAGTTAAATAACGCCAGTGAACAGTATCAAGCAAGCCAGAACCAATTCGAATATACAAACGATACAAGCGCAGCAACCTCGTTCGCCAAACAAATGACAATCCGGACAATGTTGAGCGGATACAGTATAGTGCATGCTGGCACTACCCCGAGATGAATTGCACTTTGCGCGATTCGTCTAACAGTTCTTTTTCCCACGCCAACGATCACTGAACACGTTATTTTCTCCCGGCCAGAACAAATTTTTTTCGCGGAAAAAGGAAAAGGGTTGCAAAAATAACGAGAGTTACTCCAACGCTCGGGAGACTGATGACGATTAATTAAAGATCAGAACTAAATAGATCTCAGGACCTGAGTCTAAACAAAAAGATTTATATTCTTTCGACTCTCTGAGCTTGGATATTATATGAAGAGAGGGGTAGGAGTGGCGAACAGGAAAAAAGAAGAAGGGCCAACTTGACAAAAATATCACTCAGCCAAATCAGGCAAAATTTTCCCCTAGATGCACAAAAGTCTAGAAGTTTTTCAAGCATTTTTCAATTATTTTATTGTAGAGAAAAAAAAATTATTATACTTTTTTGCAATACAGTACTACCTTTTGATGTGGAAGAGGATGTTTCAAGTTATAACAATTTTAGGTTATGTTAAACCGTTTCGAATCATTCTAGGTTATTTTCATCATTTCGTCTTTGCTAGAAAGTAGGTCTTGAGAGTTAGGATTTGTATTCAATCTTATAAACTGCAATGGAGAATATTAATGCGGGACAACTAGAAAAAATATCACTCAGCCAAATCAAGCAAAAATGCCCTAGATGCACAAAAGTCTAGGAGTTTATATTATGTATATATATTTACATTTTTGTAGCATTTTTCAATTATTATATTAGGGAGAAAAAAGAATTATTATCCTTTTTTGCAATACATTACTACCTTTCAATGTAGGAGAGGACTTTTCAAATTCTAACAATTGTAGGTTATGATAAAGCGTTTCGAATCATTCTAGGTTATGTTCATTATTTTGTCTTTTGTAAGGAATAGATGTTGATAGTTCGGATTTGTATTCAACCTTATAAACTGCAGTAAAGAATTTTATTGCGGGACAACTAGAAGAAAATTCCTCTCAGCCAAATAATGCTCCTAGATGCACAAAAGTCTAGGAGTTAATATTATATATATTTGCATTGTTTCAAGCATTTTTCTATTATTTTTTTAAAGAAGAGAAATAATAATTATACTTTCTTGCAATACAGTAATGCATTTCGATGTTGGAGAGGATTTTTCAAGTTACACCAGTTATAGGTTATGTTCAAGCGTTTCGAATGATTCTAGGTTATGTGATTCATTTCGCCTCATTTAAAAAATAGATGATGAATAATCAGTTGTGAATGGGAAACTGTATTAACGACACTTTCTCAAAACTAACTTATAAGAATTTTCAGCATTTCAGTGCGAGGAAATGCATATATTTCTATTAATGGGAAGTAAATTTATTTCAAAGAGTATTGGATTTCCGAAAAAAAAGAAAAACCTTTTAAAATATAATGATTTATTAAAATGAATATTTGCAGAAAATCTACAAGCAGGGTAACCGTTGCAGTAATCGAAACCTTAGCCCTAATAATCGTTACGCCAATTCCTCTTCCTTCTTATTCTATTCAATTCATTTTCGAATGCTCATAAATTTGCAATGTATATGTACAATAATTCCAAAACATTATGACTTTAAATTGAATAGGTTCTCTGAGAAAAAGTTGGAGAATGAATATTTTTAAAGTATATCTCTGATTTCAAATTTGGAACAGCTCAAAATTGAACATTCTTGATGAGAGTATAATTTCATAATGATTGAAATTCAGAATTCAATTCTGAATATGAGTATCTTTTAAGTAAAGTAGGGTGAAATTATTTCTAATTTGTAGAGTGTCCGAAAAGGAATAACTTTCAGTCCAAAGAATAATACTGTAAAATTAGAATCCTTCCAATTTAAATCTGGAGATATTAGACTAGAAAATTGTGAAAAAGAAAAAAATTTGAATTACCAATGGAATCGGAAAGTTCATGATAATATTAAATATGGAACTTTCAATATCTCATAATTTCGGATTAGAATAAAAGAAAATCACCATTCGAGTTGAAAGAATTCGAATGAGAATATTTTTCGAATAAGGAACGTTTGCATTTAGATAATGAAGCATTTCGAAATGAAACATTTCATCATAAAACGCAATGAAAATTGAAATAGTTAAGAACATATCGAATTTCTTAGATCATTGAATTTCCAGTTTAAATTTGAACATAAGACAACAAGCATTCAAAGTTCTTCAACTTGGAATTAAATAAGTTTAAATGGATATTCGTGAGATATAAACATTGCTGAATCGATCTTTGAATAAGAACATTTTGAAAAAAAAATTATTTAAAAAGGTTCAAGATTGCATAGTTTTATATCGAAAGATTAAAAATTCATATTTCAAATTAGATAATTTTGAAACTGAAAATTTTGGAAGATAAATGATTTCACATCAAAATAATGAAGTTTATTATACTGAGACTCGAATCTTCGAAACAATACATTATAAAATAAACAGTGATTGAAATTTTATCATTTTCGAGTAGGAACTCCTAAAACTGAACATTTTCGATGAAAAACTTCAGAAATTAGAATAATTGAAAAATGTCAAAATAATAATTTAATAATCTTAGCATTTATGGATGAGCATCCAATTCCCCCAGTTTTGAATTATATATGTGTGAGTCGAAAATGTCGAAATTGAACATTTTTATATTGACTTTAGAATAATGAAATTTCAAATTATTTAAAGTTCAAGACGTTATAAACTCGAGAATTTCAGATTCACTGTTCAAAAAATGTATAACTTCTTCCTTTCAATGAATGCTTAGAAATTTAAATAGGAAAATATTTTTATTAATTGAAATTCAGAAACTTATTGTGAAGAAAAATCAAAATCAATTGATAAGGTATCAAACATCTTCTGAATCTGTTTGGAATCTCCGAAATGGTAGAACGAAATTAAATTATTAATATAAAACTAACATTCGACGATTAACTTTGGTTCTCCAATTTTCTCCCTTGGTTGATATAAAGAATGATCGAATTGTTAATTAATACTACAATTACAGTTATAGTTTGTTCATTTCAAGCATATTTCAAGTTTTTAACCTCCTTGGTTTCCCATAGGAAAAAATCAGAATGATTTTCAATATCATGGAAGTTGCATGATTTTAGTTGAATCATTTGGAAATAACTAAATTTGATAGTTCTAGAAATAATTGAATCAATAATTCGTTGAATAACTAATTTTAGGGCAAGATTACCAAAATTTTGCAGTTTCGAATTTTAATCATCACAATATTGCAGGATTTCAAAATTTTTGAGTATATCTCTCCCATTTTTGAATCCCGTTGCCGAATAACTGTGAAACGATGAAAAATAGTTGCTCTTCGAATTGAATCATACAAAAACTAATCATTTGAAATAATTCGAAATTTATTCATTTTCTGAATTAAACGTTTTCAATCAAATTTTTCTGGAAAAATCCTTTCTGTTGAAATAATTTGAGTGCATAGTTCAAGGTTGTTATTATAGTGATATTGTTCCATTCAAAAAAAATATAAATTGTTAGTGGAATGTTTTTGGCTTGCTGTAAAACGCGTATGATATTGCTAGTTTCTGCAATAATGATTTGTTTTTATTCTTTACCATTTTACCATAAATATTTATACTTTCAACTTCATTTAACAGCTTCCAATTTGAATGTTTATACCGGTCACTTAGGCTATCAACTCCATCTACACACAGTATACACTGAGAAAAAACAATTAAAGTATCAAAAAGCAAAAAACCTCATCTGAAAAAATAAATAATCGATTCCCAGGAGGTATGAAACTGGGGAGTCTCTTCCCATGTTTTGCAGATTCAAGTTAATTTAGCGGTTAATTTTAGTTTCCTTCAAAATTTGAAACGTGAGGGAAAAGTGGCATTTGGAAAGCTTGTTAGTAGCCTCGTTTCTAAATGAAAATTCCGAGGATAAACATAAGAGATTGTAATAAATTTGATTGTGTGGACTGCGGAAATTTCGAAACAAGGGTAGTTATCCTCGGCAGGGTTGAAGTTATCGTTCCGAGGAGTAAGTTTTGCATCCAATTATGTTGTAAACGTAGTTTAGTAGCGTTGGCTCATTTTAGAATTGTAGGTAGTAACTCCATAACCTTAAATGCTTATTAGATTCTTTCACTTTTTAAAGGGGTTGTTAAAACTAATAACTGTTGTACCAATAATAAATTTGAAAAATATTAAGCTAAGGGTTTTTCTGAAAGAAAGTGTGTTAATGAATACAATAAAAAAATGTAAACAACTTCATCATATATGTTTATAAATAAAATATAAATATCTCGTTTTTTCTATCAACATTGATTGAATATTAATTTAGACAGTTTCCACAAATCTCAGTAATTGGTTAAAAAGCAAATCGTAAAAGAAAAATATATAAAATTGCATAAACATTTTGTAGAAACTCATGTAGCTTTGAAAATATTATGTATTTTTCATTCAATTTTGGTTGTGGAGGATTTTGGTTATCAAATTTGAAATAAATACAGTAGTAAGGGTCCTACCTGTGTCGTACTTAATTTTCATGAAAGATTATTTCATGCTGTTTTCGTGATGGAAAAGTAAGATCACACTCAAAGTTTTGGGCTGGATTCGCAAGCACTGGTCACACACAGTACAAAGCTGTATAAACAACACGGAAAACCGGAAGTGAGGAAGATTTATAAAACACGTGTGTCCGGAAGGCCGTTGCCGCGTGCACTGAGCACTGACTTCGGTGGAGTTTCAGTACTCCGCACCTCAACTACTGTAGACTCGACATTTAGGTTGCCATGACGACCAGATTACCAGGACGCTTCAGTGCGACAAGGACAGAACTATTGAGCTTGAGCTTTTCCTCCCAGAGTGAGGAGGAACGGACACCTCGATTTTGTTAGAACAAATGTGCGAAAGCCACCGTGATTATTGTGCAAAAGTCCGCAAAATTGAAATATATGCTTCGAAAAAATTCCCGCAAAACTGAGTTCTTTACCACCGGAAAAGTAGATAGAGATTAGAATCAAGGCTTTTTCGAATTCTGTACTTTGCATCTAGTTATTTTTCGGATACCTTGTTTTCTATTCTTCAATTAAATATTACAGATGTATAATAAGATTGGTTATTATGAAATCGAGGAATAAACAAGAAATAGTATAAATCACATTTATGGACTCTCCCCAATAAAACAAACGTTCTACTTACCCAAACTCCCATTTCCTATTCTACCCCTGCCCTCTTACTCGACGCCCCTACCCTCACCCTCACTTTCTTATCCCTCTCATAACTTTACGAATCCTCACTTTCAAACACTACTTTTTATTTTTCCTCTCCTCACATCCTTTGCCCCACTCTTATCATCCACCCTGAATACCCCTTTCCTCTCCATACTTCCTCATCTATTCTACTCTTTTCATTTCTTTATCACTTTAATCCCTTCTAAAGGACCTCTCATTTCTTTTGAAAACCTTTCTACCCCTCATTTACACATTCCTCTCATAAGTGTACCACTCATCTCTTCCGAATGCTACTGATTGTTTCCCGTCTCCTTACACCCCCTGCCTACCTTCTCATCATTCACCCTTTATTCCCTTTTCCTCTCCATAATTCCTCATCCATTTCCTTCCCTTCATTTGCTTATCACTTAAATCCCTTCTGAAGACCTTTCATTTCTTTCGAAAATCTTCCTACCCATCATTGACACATTCCTCTCATAAGTGTACCACTCCTTACTTCCGAACGCTACTTCTAACTTTCCCTCCCCTTACGCCCCTCGCCTGCCAATTCATGGAGCCATCCATGGACCACGTGGACAGTTTATTGAGAGGGGGGGGAGTAAAAAAGTGGTGAAAAATTTATTGAATCTCTCCTTGGCACCTTTCTTTTCTCTAGAACACTTTTTCACAACTCATTTCCTAATCCCACTCATGACTCTACCACCCCTCACTTCCGAACGTAGTTCCTAATTTTCCCTTCCCTCACATTCCCCGCCTTCCCTTCTATCGGCCTCCTCAATTTTCCTTCTCCCTACTGCCCTGTCACTTCCTCGCCACTTACTATACTTACCCTTGTTCCTCCAGCCGTCACCTTCAAATCCCATCTCTTCCCTGCCTCCTACCTCTCACGCTTTTTAACGTCTTCGACCCGTAAAAGAAATAAAAATAAAAATAAAAATAAATGAATAAATAAGAAAAAAGGAGGCGAGATAGCATATTTCAGGGAGCTGAAAAGAGCGAGAAGGTTTCTTCTAAAGTACCGTCTTCCTCTTCAAGCTCCTCATTTCCATTTTGCATACCTTATGTTGTAACTAAAGAAAATAATTTGACGCACAAATTTTATAATATTCAGTAAGGACAATATAACTTTGCCACCAGATATGAATCCTGAATGTTGAAAAAGAACAAAAGTTATAGCTTTTATTACACAGAAGGATATAATTACAAAATTGAGTTGATAAAAACGAGAAGAACAAGTTTTTAACTTTGATATCGAATATTTATTTCAAAACGTAATATAGGAGGACCTACACTATCGCATTTATACATAAAGGATAGCGCTAAACGCACGCTCAGCATCTACATTTGACACAGAAACATTGATCATCTGGAGACATTCAATAGCAAACCCCGAATGATTAGCTACCATTCTAAAAAGGATACTCGGAACAATGTCCTCTCGAGGTTTCGGTTCAATTTGAGACTTGTCTTCAATTGTCCCTTGAACACAGCGTGTACGATAAGAAACTCTGAAATCAACATATCTGCCAGCGAACTTGAAGCTGTCACAGCTTCCTTAACCCTCGGGATACGAACTTCAAAAAAGTTCCGAATAGCACGAACATGGATTAACCTAACCCAGCAAATTTGATCGACCGTAACTCAGGCTCAAATTCGTCAATAAAAAGTTGTTTTTTTTTTAAATAATAGGAAATTTTCTCAGAAATACGATAGTGTTATTAGACTTATGATATTTCAAGAATGAAAAAAACTGTGATAAAATTTTTGAACAAATCTTAAATATTTTCATCAAAAAAACTTTTTTTTTTAAAAGCTCATATTTTGGTCGAGAAAAAAAGAATACGATATTTTGAAGTGCACGATTGGAAAGCGGAGAATTTGGA
>WSXT02045073.1:0-13184 GCA_011762715.2 Neuroterus valhalla | reverse complement strand
TTGTAAGTTCTAGAAAGCTGTCCCAATGCACGCGAACCTGGATTATTTCGGAGGAGAGGTGGCAAGTTCTTGGTCGCGCAGTGGATTTGAACAGAATCTCTTCGGGTCTATTTAAATTCTTAATTGACCGTCGGTTGATCGCGTATTAGCGATAATTGAAGTGAAGTGGCACTATCGATTTTGTCTGCACTTCAAAACTATGAATAATCCCGAACGAGAAAAATGAGGTAGAGTTATGTCCCATTCCGAAACGTTTTAAGGGTAAACTTATCAAAATACTTACAGCTTTTGCAACTTACAGAAGTATATATATATATATATATATATATGAATTCCAAAATGTTGAGAACATTTTCTAGATATTGATTTTGGTGTTATGTTAAAAACTTTTGTAAAAGAAGTGAAACAGTTTCCTGGGCTCCATTTTTCAATTTCAAATTTTAGAAGTTGTAATCTGTAAATACTTAAAGATATTTTACATTTCAAATAATTTATTATCGGACAGAATTTTCGGGTTAAGAACTAAGGAAATTAAGAAGTTTAATAATTTACTTCATTTTCTGGAAAGTTTCACTGATGTCATGGTATATTTTACTAAGATTTTCAGTATCGGAACTAAAATCAGATATTCCTATTATGATAATTACTTTTTAATCCTAAAATTTTAACACTTTTAGAGTTATAATCGAATTTGTGAATAAAATTCGTAGCGTATTTACATAGACCTGTATTGCTTTTTTTTTTATTTTTCAGTTGCTTGATGTTCCGAGATTCTAGTCTTGAGAGAACGTTTTAGTTGTCCCATTTAAGACATTTGACAGTTTTACAATTGATTTTGTGAAGGATTTTTTTTTTTTTTGAATTTGCTATTGTATCTTTAATAGGTAGTAAGAGGATATTAGACAATTTATTTTTAAATGTAAGGATAAGAGATATATTTAAATTTTTACATATTCTTATTATTGGCAGATAGAGATCTTTTTGATAAAGTTAGGTAAGTTAATAATTTTAAAGTAATCCATGATTTTATCATTCATTGACACCGGAAAATAATTTATTCTGGAAGAGCCTTAAATTTCCGTTCAAACCATCATTGAAAACATTTGAAAAATACTTCAACACTTAGACAACTCTTATCTTTACAATTAAAAATAAATTGTCTGATATCCTTTTACCGCCTATCAAAGGTACAATACCAAAATTCGAATAAAATAATCTCATTTATAAAATCAATTGTAAAGACTGTCAGATGTCTCACATTGAACAAACAAAACTTTCTCTCAAGACTAGAATCTCGGAACATCGAGCAACTGAAAAATATAAAAAAACCAATACAGGTCTATGTAAACACGCTACGAATTTTGATCACAGATTTGATAATAACTCTAAAAATGTTAAAATTCAGGGTCTAGGAAGTCATTATTACAATAGGAATATCTCAGAGATGATCAATATTGTAAAGAGTGAAGGTACTGGTAATTTTAAATCCGATTCTGAAAATCTTAGTATAATATACCAGGATGTCAGTGGAACTTTCCAGAAAATCAAGTAAATCATGAAACTTCTCAATTTCCTTAGTTCCTAACCTAAAAACTTGCTCAACATTACATCTGATGTTAACCTAATAAAAGGAAGAGTGTTAATAAATTATCTACCAAGTACTTATTACAGTCCTGAATAGGCCACAATATCGTCGGGAAAATGCATTGATGATGACATTTTCGGAAGAAAATTGAGAATGCTTATTTTTTACCTTCCACTATAAAATCACAAGGCCAAAGGCCACAAAAACTACAAATAATAAAGTCTCAGATACAACAGTAGAAGGAGTACGAGAATTAAAGTAGTATGAGCCAAGTACAAAAAGCCATAGAGTATTCTAATTCGTTTTAATTCTTTCAAAGAAGTGGTGAGCATTTTTAAATATAATAAATAGGTAGTTAAAAGTCATTTATTAGAGTTTTATTGTGATAAAGGTAGCTCAAAGTCAGAAATAGGGGTTTCCATTCAAAATCAGTCAGTTTTGGATCATTTTCAAGTGATTCATAAATATATGGGTCATTTCTAGAACGTTGTAGAGGATTTTGAGTAGAACACTTTGTTTTGAGTCAGCCATTATTATTATTGTATCTTCTTTTGTTTCTGTACAATCTTACCTACTTGAATGTTACTTGCAACAAAATTTCAATTCTGTTCTTTCTGTGTTATTACTATTTCGTGAAACATCAAGTCATATATTTTATTCGAACAAAAAGCGTCAAAAACAATGGTACAGACAATTGATGTCAGCCATTTGAGTTTTCAAATAGTATTTTAAGTAGTTTGAGTCTTTTTGAGTCAGCCATGAAGTATTCCAAGTAGTATAAATTACTCTTAGGAAGTAGTAAGCAGTTTTGAAGAAGTGCACATTATTCTAAATAATTTTTTGTCGGCCGTATCACATTTTAAGTGGTAAAAATCATTTGAAGGTATTCGTTAGGGTTTCAGAGTAGTACATAGAGTTTTTAGACCTCGTGAGGGATAGTGATAATGATCAAGTAGTGAGAATACACTGTTGAAAATGGTTGCGACTCATCACACCGAATTGGTGCGATTTTTGGTGGGCTACACCAATAAAGTGTGATCTTGACACAGTATGGTGAAAAAAGAAGTGTTCGATGGAACTTTCACTCAGGGACAGACTTTCGCCTATAAGAAATTTCGAAGCCTACATTTCTTCTGGTTACATGGAACATGCGTCCCAGCATACATAAAAGTTTTAGGTTCTCGCATAATAAATAATAATCATTCCTCGTTCAAATTAAAAATTTCTGAATCAGTGACTTTGACGATGATAAATATTATGATGAGTAATTATTTCAGAAATAAAAGTTGTCCAAATAATTTATCAAACAATTTAATTTTTTCAAACCATAAAATTAAGTTAAAATATTATTTCTCATGCCTAACAATGATTGAATGAAGATGGGAGGGTATATATCATACTAGAAACCACAAATACAAAGCCAGATTAGTTTTGAAATACATGTGTTACATCGAAGTAAAATTCCAATTTCATGTTTTATAACATTATTGGAAATTTTTATTTCCTTGATCAGATCTGTAGAATAATTATGATTTCCTTTGAAAGTGAGAGTTCACAAGAAAATCAGCGGTCCCATATGTTTCAATACAAGTGAGTAGTGTATCACGTGATGAACAATAATCAGCTCTTTAGACTCTGACAGCATTGATGGAGTCACAAGCGAAGAAAAAATTATTTTCATTATTTGCAACAACAGCAAAAGCGCATTCCTCATTTCGAAAAGACGGTCAGAAGTTTTTTGCCCATTTTCCATGATGTCACTTAAGATAAGCGAGAGGTACGTTATCAATTAGCGAGTTTTCGCAGCTCGTTGACCTATAATATCGCTTTTTTTCATAAAACGATTGAACTTGGCTCTTTTTTTCACCAATCATACCATAATTGATCATCTTGACACGATTATTTGAATCTTTGAGTACGATTAAGTTACGCTTTTGAAACTTCAGATCTTAGAGGCTCTTCTTGTTGCCTCGTATGTAACTACGCATATTCTACAAGAAATCGTTCTGCAAATTCATTGTGGTAAATCATCAATCAAAGGGCGTAATATGTTTCCCATACCTTCAATTTTTCCATCCATGGAATAGAAAACGCCAACTAAATAAATGTTTTCCGAGATTTTATTGAATTCATTAGGTGAATTACGAAGAGCCACAATATCTTCCTCCGATTTATTGACCCTCTGTTTTAATCCTCAAAGGATTAAAAGATTTGAACTCGTTAAAGTAGAGTATCAAAGCCACATCAATATTATTATTTCTGAATAAAGAATGTCTTTTGTTATACAGCCCATCTCTAAATCCTCCAATCAGGCTATTTTATTTAACAGTATTCTTCAACATCTCTTTTCTGAACGCCCGGAAATTTTTTGGAATCTACATAAAAATAAACGCATTTTTTCGTTATTGAGAAACAATAATATTTAGAGGTGACGCAAGCCCTATGAAGTTTAACACGTATTTCCCATAAGAAAAAAATATGTTTTTGTAAATTTTATTCAGAGTTATCAATATTAGTTCAATCAATTCCGAAATTTGCCATTACTCATCACAATCAGTAACAGAATGCGAATAAAATATTCCTTTTCGAATATAACCCCCATAATTCTATTTTATAGCGTCCCACATAACCCCCTAAGTGAAAAAAAGGAGGTTTTTCGAGTTTTTGATGCTGATTTTTATTTTTTGCGGTTTTTTACGCAGATTGTTTTAAATACATGAAATACTACTTTATACTGATAATTAGATGTTTATTAAAATTGTTCGAACAATTTGTTATTGTTTTTACAAACTTTTTCTTAGAAAAGGGTGAGAAAGTCAAGGTTTTTTTTTCTGGAGTTTCCAGTTTTCAGTTTCCAAGACTTTTTAGTGATCTCTCCAATGAAAATGATGTTGAGTTTATTTTGCTTTTGAATTTTATAAATAAAAAGAATGTATTTTACAGTTACATAATTGAGGGGTTTCATTGAAATGTTAAAACAAATATTTCTTTTGATACACAACTGCTATTCAAAATTTTGGTGCGGGAACCGACAATGCTAACTATACATGTTACGAGAAGATACTATTGGTTAGAAAATTTCATTGAAAAAACTGTAACAATATAATTTGTAACAATCAATGCACTACCGTATTGAATTATCGTAGCTAGAGGAAATTTGCCGTCGTGCTTCATGCGCATCAAGACCACACAAATTTTCATAACTATTTTTCGATCAGGTATCGTGATAAACTTGTTTTTTTTCGGGATTTCCCGTTCAGCTCACTGCCCCCAGAGATTTTTGCTGTCTCTGATTTTCCATCCTGACAAATAGAAAATTAAAACATTTCGCAATTATTTCATGAATTAAAAAAATGACGTCTGAAAATAATTATTTTTGCGATCATCAAAGTTGAATTTATTCACAATGAAAACTTCAATAACAAAATTGTGAGCAATTTATTGATTTGCTTCAGCCAATTTTCAGTTTTAGAAACTTCATTTAGTTAAAATCAATGGAATATATGATCAGTAGTGTATATGATTCCTTCCGCAAAAATGGATTTTGAATTATAATATGCACTGAAAATGGTGCGTCAGCTGCATTAGAAAAAACTGTTATCTTTGAAAAAGGCATACGATAATTTGAATCAAACTGGAAATGTATTATTAATTATAAATCAAAGTGGCATGGCGATATATTTTTATTTTAGTAGTAATTCGAGTAATTAAAGTAATTTACAAAATAATACTCTAAATTGCAATTTCAAACCTTCGGTTACCCTTATATGATTGAACTTTAGTCATGTCCTCCATTTTTAAGAGAAAACCCTCTCTGGTTTGTTTTTCAAATAGTTTGAGAATCAAGTATATGTAACCCTTTCCTTTTCGGTACCAAACAGAATCAAAATATGTATGAAGTTAGCTCTTAAAATTGGATGCATTCGTATTGCAAATCAAATTTTTTTTCCAAACCGACGGTTTCATTGAAAATAAAATTTCGAGACTCTCCAAACGCAAAGAAAAATCCGATTCATAAAATTGTGTTTAAATCGAATGCAGTTTTTCTTATTTGAATATATATTTGAAATTCTCAGGATAAAAAAAAATCATTCAATTGGAAATCGAATGAATCCAATTTCAAGAGCTGACTTCATTCTTATTGTTATTTTGTTTTATACTGGCAAGGAAAGCGTTACATTTACATTAGGGTATCCTGACGATTCGATCTTTTTTAATCTCAAGAGCTATTCTAAGGAGAAAAATAAGACTTAACGAAGGCGTCCCTTTCCGCAAGCTATATTTATGCATAAATGCATGAAATTCCCTCAACTTTTTGTCGAAATCATTTATGGGAGGGACATATCTTCTAAAAAAGGAGAACTTCAATAATTTTATTCTGTATTAACGGAAGAATATCAAATTGAAAACCTAGAAATTTGACATTTTACAGCAATATAAATTAGAGGAATATCTTATATTATTATATTTTTATATATATTATTGCATTAAAATTACTATATTATATATAAAATGCATTAGAAATTTTTTATTCGAATTTTCATTAGTAAAAAAATGGGTTTTTCGAGTTTTCGGCGCTAATTATGATTTTGATAGATTGTTTCAAATACATGGAATACCACTTTATACGGATAATGAGATGTTTATTTAAATTGGTTTAACGATTCATCATTGTTCTTAGCAACTTTCACTTAGAAAAAGGTTAGATGTAAAGGATTTTTCTGAATTTTTCAACTTATTTTCAACATTTCAATTAAAGCAAGGTACTCATCAATTAAAGTAAACAAAAGTAATTGTTTAAACAATTTGTTATTATTTCAAAAATATTCATTTAGAATAATGCTACAAAGTTGAGGTATTTTCTAAATATTTCAACTTTTAGTTCACTTCTCACTTGAAGCAAGTAATTATTTAATTTATTTGAGCAAAAATAATTGTTTAAACAAATTGTAAATGTTTATGGCTCTCTTCTTCTAGATTAGTGATGAAAGTTGTAGTTTTTTTTCTGAAATGTTTAACTTTGCTCTAACTTTTTAGTTGTGAACAAAAGATAAATAAACATTACAGAGAATCATATTCCAGAGAGTATTGTATTGTAGAAATAAAAGGAACAAAGAGGCTGAATTCATCCAGTAAAATTTGAATTTCGAATTTTCTACTAAAAATTATGGATCTCCACGCAAAAATAAAATTTTTAAGAAAGTAGTTCAATTTCCAACCAAAAAGTTGAATTTTCGCCCTATAAATATAAATTTTTCATTTGATTTTTATTTTAAATAAAAAACTATCTAATTTAACCAAGAATCAAATCAATTCAATCTTATTCAATCTAATTGGATTTCATTCAAATTCCGTTCAGTAAAAAGTTAAACATTTCAGAAAAAACACAACTTTCTAGCACTAATCTAAGAGAAGAAAGCCATAAACAATAAGAATTTCTTGAAATATTTTTGTTAAATTAAATTGGATATTAAGTCGTGGGGGTGGTATTTGAAAAGTAACATTTTATTAGTATTCTATGACTAATTATGAAGAGAAATGGTGAATTTCGAACTTGATTCACCTAATATTGAGAATTCTGAATGAAAATTACAAAACAGTTTTTCTTCTTATGAGAAATACGTGTTAATTGTCATGGGACTTGCGCCACCTCTGAATGTAATTTTTTTTCAAAACGAAAAAAATTCATTTATTGTTTTGTGGATTCGATCAAATTCCCGGGCGTTCTGCATAAAAATGGAAAATGGAATTCTTACGGAACCATAGAAAAAGAAACGATGCTCGCAAAGGCAGTGTGTGCTCAGCTGTCAATGGTAACGAAATATGGTAGTAGTACTTTTACAGTGAAAAATCTCGTTGTAGGAAGTATTGTTGTTGATAAAAGGTCAGAATGGTTCAGAATAATATGCATGGCGAAGCCCTACGGCAGCCATGCTTTTTTATACAGCAGCGCCTCTTTGTCCGCGGTGGATGTTTTCTCCGCCAATATCTCTTCCAATTTCTGATGGAAACTTTGGATGAATAGGTTTCACACTTAGATTGCATGATTCCTCATATTGGAGTGAGAATAATTAATTTAGGAATTTCAGCTATTATAAATGAACAATGAAAAATTTTTATAACTTGAAATATTTGTCATAGATCAATTATTGGATTATAAAAGATTGAAATCAAAAGATATATTAATGTGGATATCAAAACAGTTAAGGTAATCTTATAAAATGGAAATTTCTCACGAGAGTGAGTGTTTGATACTCCTTTCAACGTCGAAACTGAATGTTTTCCTTTTTTTATGCAAAAATATTTCTGATTTTATCCTCCACAAGTTTTTGTGTTTATAAAATTGATCATACTATGACGGACTAGAGTGAAGCATATTATATAAAAGATTAGACTATATTGATGAATAAAAACAATAACCAAAGTCTTTTGAATTGAATTTCTTTCATTGCACACCGTGGCAAAATTGAAAATAGTGTAGATAATACGTGTATTCTCATTTCCCACTTCTCAAATCTTTGTGGCTCAATGAATTTTTGAGGTACGGCGAATGAGAGAGAATATGAGTCCATTTAACCTGCTGTGATAAACTCGTCATACGATGCAGAGACTTTTTTCACAGAATTTTGATCCAGGTTATTTTTACATTCACCATAATGAAGTTGTTGTGTCAAAATCATTTTGTAGTGACAAAAAAATGAATCTTACCTCGGAGCACTGGATTACCTTTTTTTATGAAATATTTATTTATATGTTGCTGAACAATATCCCGCAAGCTCTACGACTAAACATAAATTATTTCAAACATGAGAAAACCGATTCTGCTGCAATCTATGCATCAATATGTCAAACAATGGATATCACACCATCGTTCAAGTTCGAAAAAGTTGTTGAATTTACACTAATTGATGCTTTTTTGATGAGGAAAGACAACGGATAGTGTTATCTCAGGTATTCTCCTAAAAAATCACACCGAACATTGGCAAAAAACAAGATAGCGGATGAGTTATATTTGAAATATTTCAAGAAATTGGCTTAACTTATACAAATTTATGTAAAGGTTTTGAGGGTCGCCGGATCCGAGTGCAAAGACAGAATTTTGAAAAACAAATTGCGGATGTGTTACCAAAAAAATTTCCAAAAAATCGGCCTAATTTTCGCAATCCCAGTTCAATTTACTTAATAGAAGATAAACAAGGGTTTTTGAGGGCGCTGAATTCGAATGCAGAGTCAAAATTTTAACAAGAAAAATGATGGGTGAGTCGTGGTAAAAAAATTTTCAAAAAATTGGTTTTATGGCGTAGAATAAACACATTAATCATGGTGCAACATTTGCGAACCGACTTGTAATTTTTAACTACTTTTTCAAAGTGTGACGTTCGTCATTGTGAATAAGTCATGAGAGATATTGAGTTGGAAAGGCAGATTTCACACTGTAATTAAAATGTGTCATATAGTAAGAGTCAAAAAAAGGCAGTTATAAGCAATGCTCAATGGTATAAGAAGTACAGTAGTATAGAAGTATAAGTATGAGACAAATAGTCACTTTCGAGTAATGCATTAGGTAATCAAGTAATCTGAAACATTTTAAGTCTTCCACAAGGTTTGTCAAGCATTTTAAGATGTTTAAGGTCCATCCTGAAGAATGTTAAGTAGTTCGAGTACTTTTTAGTCAGACCTACACTTCGAATTCTGTTTTTCAAATTCTCATAAATTTGGCACCTAAGCCAAAAAGAATTCGCTCAATGGAATCGTATCGAATGTATATACGACGGAAACCAGATAAGTCCATTCCAATGCTTCTCGACGACAGATAATCCACAAGGGGGAAAGTTCTGCAGGGAGAACGTTATCATAGAAATCGCAACATTACGCAGCATATGGCCAGGCCGTACTATTAGGCGACTTGGCACACGTGATATTCGATTTCTTTCTTCATTTTACTCATATCACCTTATCGTATAACATAGCTCAAATTTATCCACTTACGAGGTCGTGTCCTAGCCTGTGGTGTGTTACAAGATTCAATTTTTAACTTTTCGACACTTTTATCGAACAGAGCCAGCTATGGAAATTTCAGAATTTCCTCTAGCTTGATCTTCACCTCTAAACGTGTCCTGGGCTTAAGTCTTGCTTTAGGTTAGTGTTTCGGAAACCGTTTTTCCTCGGATTCTCGATACCTTTATCGCTACTTGTTATTCAACCTCCCCGCAGACATGGAGACTTTTATACTCGTCTCTGCTCTCTTTTTTTGAGAGATTTCGCGTGGAATATGTGAAAGCAGAGTTATAATTTAGGAATATGAACTATATATTCAATTTTTGGAAAGAAATATTTGAAAACAGGAAGAATCGTTTATTTCACCAAGGAACCCGCATATAATAAGTAGAGAAACCCTTTCGGTGAAATTGTCTTATGACGAATTTGGATGAATCTTACCAAAAACTTGAAAACCGAACTCGTCCTTACTTCTTCCGAAAGACCTTTCACATAAATTTTAGGCAGAGTCCTTCATTTCTATTTATATTTCTTGTAGTGCTTATTGCCAACAATTGTTGAGAGTAAAATTAAATATTCTGGAAGGTGTGCGATTTTGAGTAGATAGGGAGCGGAGTAGAGCAGAAAAATATTTGATCATTTTTGAATCATTTTTGAACGAATAATAGCGAATTTTTCGATATTATGGAACCAGATTTATCAAATTAAACTGGAGCAAAGGGAGGAAAATAATTTTTTTAGTTGATAAATGACCTTTCTTTTTTTTAGCATCAATTTTCAAATTGATAAAAAGGGTCTTTAAAAAGACATGCTGTAACTGCAATTATCGACCAAAAGCTGTACAGCAAGAAACAAATTTCAGTAGATCGTGAATTGTTATTTTAATCAAATGAATGATAAAAGAACAACGTTTTTTACTGTTTAAGACTGATTTTTATTGACTCCTTAACCGAAAACGATGAGTTTTGAATTACAAGGGTGATTTTCCAACAAAAAAAGCGAATTCTCTGTCAAAAGATGACTCTATGAACATAATAGAACTTTTTTCAACCAAAAAAGATAAATTTAGAACAATCAGGATAATCTTTAATCGAGAAAGAATAATTGTCACCGAATAGTTGGATTTCAGGACAAAATTGAATTTTTCAACAAACAGTAGTTTTTTCCGAATGATTGAACTTTTTATATAGTAGAATGAAGAATAATTTTTAATAAAACAGTTGAATTTTCACTCTGATAAGATGATTTTCTAACCAAATAGCCGGATTCTCAAACGAGAAAGATTAAATTTCGAACAAAAATAGTTGCAGTTTCAACAGAAAAAAATACATTAATTTTTGAACAAAAGAATTTTCTTTCCTTCCGTATGAAACATATTCACAATAAAAGCGGAAATGGATTTTCTACCAAGAAAGGTAAGTTTTTCACTCTTAAAGAAATTTTTCAAAAAAAAATGATAGGTTTCAACCAAGAAACATGAATTTGCAACTAATAAGTTGAAAGTGTCAGGAAAATGAGTGAATTTAGACCAAAAAAAGTTTCTTTGCAAGCGAAGGAGCCCAATTTTTTGAAGAGATAGTTGAATTTTTAGAACTGAAGAGACGAATTTTTTACAGAATAGTTGAATTTCTAACCAAAGCAGATAAGTTTCAGAGCATAACGGAATAATTCTAAAACTAGCATGAATAATTTTTAAGAAATAATCGAGTAGTGAAGCTGTAAATCAGCTGTTTCCTGAAACATTTGATTTTTTGAGCTCGAAAAATCATCTTTTATTAGAAATTCGTCTCTCAGGGTGTAAAACATATCTTTAATGGAAGTTAAGTCATCTTGGTAGGGTGAACATTCAAGTATTTGGTCAGGAATTGAACTGTTTCGTCGAAAGCTCAACTGTTTCGTAGAAAATGGCTGTCAGTCTATATGTCTGTCTGTAGTCTGTATCGTGTAGGCACGATAACTAGCTATTTATGACCACCTTTCTGATTTCATCCATCGGAAAAGCTTTTTAAAAATAAATACTTAACTTTTCTATTTAAATTACGCAAGTTGTAAAAAAGTTTTGAAGAGCTAAATGATGCAAAAAGTTAAAAGAGTTTAATCAGGAAATTCAATAAGTGAGGGATCTAAAAATTTACCTTAGATTATTTTGTATGCAGTCATTGGAAGAAATGTTGGAAAAAGAACTGCTAATCTCAAGAAGATCTACAAATATAATTCTGAATTTTTGTGATAAGACGTATAGTTTTTGTTTGAACCATGATAATGTAATTGTAATAGTGAAAAAAAATCATTTCCTGAACAAACTGTGAGAGTCAATAAGAGAAGATTAACAATTCAAATTGTTCAACTCAGAAAGTTCTACAAATTATTCCGAATCGTTTTCCAAAAAGACGTCGAATTTTTGTTTTATCTGTGATAAAGCTCTTGGAAAATAAAAAAATCTGCAAGGACGATAGAGCTTTAAGTAAATTAATTTTGAACTTATTTTCAGCGAAAATAAAAACAAATTCAATAATCTTCTATGAAGTAATGGTTTTCCACAGTTATGCAATATTTACATAATTGTATATGCATTCAACTGCAATCTTAACCGAGAACAAAGCTCGACATCCAAAAGATGCGTATCCTAGGCGCGTTCAACTTGCATAAAAACTGTTCTTTCTTCGTATTTGGAGAAACTTGAAAGTTGAGTATTTCACGAAAACAGAAAATTAGAATTTTTTATCTCATAATTCAAGTGTGTAGTAGAAAATTTTTTGTTTGTTAGAAATTATCTTTCTGATCAAAAACTCATCTTCTTTATTCAAAAGTTAATCTTCTTTAGAAAAAAGCCATCTTGGTTAAAAATGATATTTTTTGTTAAATAGTCATCCTTTCGACTTAAGGAGTCAACAATAGTTAAAAAACTGTTGAAATCAATAGTTAAAGATCATGGTTTGATATAATTTATTTGAGAATAATAAAAATTAAAGATATATCAGAAATCCTTCTTTGCCTATTAGCTTCCAGAGGATAATAGTTGATGTTGCTTTTTAAATCAAGGACCATTTTCACCTTTAACAAAATTGTTACCCGTAAGAGAAATGTTACTGGATAAAGTTGAAACATACTTTTTTTCCTTCTATTCAAGTTAAATAACAATCTATGATGCACATAGATTTATTATGCCTAAATTGTTTCTGTAGGATAATGAAGTTGTTGAAACTAATTTCGAAAGACCTTTCCATCCGTTCGAAGATTCGTCTCGTTCCAAGATAACAAAAGATTTACTATTTTTCATTATCTTCAGCTTTATCTTCAGTGCGCAAACATATGGTATATATTTTCTTCTTGGTACCTTTTTGTTGAGAGACCTAGAAACCAAACTTTAACTTTTGAAGTCCCTCTGATAAACAAAAATGAGAATTTTCTGCTAAACAACGGAAGATGTGGAAAAAAATATGGAAGATAAAATGTTTCTTCTTGGAAACCCTACAAGATATACTTCACAACTTTTGGAATCCCCTCCAAAAATCTAAAACTCCATTTTGATCGCACAAAAAATAATGGAAAATAATCTGTGAACTCGATAACTTTCGAAAGAATGATGATATTCGATCGT
>WSXT02045062.1:0-13184 GCA_011762715.2 Neuroterus valhalla | reverse complement strand
ACTCGATCATACGCTCGCTCGCTCGTCGTACTTTGTGTATATATGTTTATATTAGAAAATAAGTTAGGCTAAGAGAATAGAAGAAAATTATGGTATGTAAAGAAACGGAGGTTATGTAAACCCTTAGGGGACACATTATTAATAAAGAACTAAGCAATCATCTTAGAAGTTAGCTCGAGTTGATTTCAGAACTCTCATATGAGGAAATATTACAAGATGGTGGATTTGGCATAGAAAATATAACGAGATTCTCACTACATTTACGGCCAGAATATTTTTGTGAGAGATAAATAATTGCAGAAAAAGTTTACCACGGATATGAACCGATATAACCTTGATTACCGGATGACGGAGCTTTATACACATATTATTAGGCGAGATAGAACAAAATGATATAATTCTAAGTTGAAAATTTTCAATTTTGAGAGATTTTTATTCGAACTTATTCAATTTTGAATTTAAAAAGTTTAAGGGCGTATTGTCCTCTTTTTCAAACATTAGACTGAAAATTGTAAATACTTTTTATCTGAAATCATCCAACTCCGAAAATTCGTATCTAGAATTTCACAACTCCGGAAATTTCCAGATTGAGAATCACTGAAACTTTTACATAAAAAGTTGTCATATTTCTCTTATTTTAATTCAAAATTATTCGCTTCTTGACGGTATCGAATGAAGATTTTTGAAAAATGATAGAGATCCGAAGTTAATTTCAAAACTTCCTTTTCCCACGGATTTCAATTCCAACTTTTCCAATTTTAAGTTGAAGGAGCTCGCATGACTATTATCCTGTTCTCAAGTTTTGAATCAAAAATTGTTCAATTCAGTATATTTCATGAATTTTTTATTATCCTTATCATCTGAATCGGTTGAATTTCAAACACTTTCAAATTTCAATTATTTCATTCCCAAATCTTTTCTTCTCAAATGATAATATTAAAAATACTATTCACTATCAATTTTCCCATTTCCCCCATTTTATATAGAATTAAGTAATTGAGAATCTTCTTGAATTGAGAATTATTATTTTCCAAATCGTTTTGATTTGAATTAGTCTCTTTTTTCAAATTTCATCCTGAAATACCGGAGTTGTAAATGCTTTCAACTTGAAATATTTTACATTTTATATTGGTACGTCTATTCAAAGATTTTTAAGTTCGTAGATTTTCATCTCAAAATCATTTAATTTGGAAGCAAAAACTTACAATTCATAAAATTTAAAGCATTGTTTCTAGGAGTCTAAATTAAAAAATGCTTAAGTTGAAACTCCTTCAGGTTTCTGATGATCCAAGTGGAAACATTTAGTCTCATAATTGATGAATCATTATGGGAAGAATGGAACAATTTTTTACGCTCGATTAGATAATAATCTGTAAATTATAGTGATTCCAGTGATTTTAGGTGGATAAATTCGAAATTAAGAAATGTTCTTCTTAGAGCAACTTGAGATACTTTTTGTGATGTTGCATACTTCAGTCTCTTCTTCCAAAAATTGAATTCTTGTGTTTGAGTATGATTCCTCATAAAATGATATTTTTTTTAGTATTCTCGAATTTGTGGTTTCTTCAAACCTTCGTATCTCATATTTATACTCCGGAAACAACCTTTCTAGCAGGATTTTACGTCTTGTACCTCAATTACTTAATCTTCGACTTAAGTCTTATTTGACCCCAAATAAAGCTCAAGATTTATTGCATCCTATCACATTATTTCCTATTTCGGTACTTTATAAGGTTTGCCCTCTTCTTTTTCCACAGGATGAAAGTAACAATTGAATCCACTAGCATCTGATAAATTTCTTTCAAAATAATAAAATCAAATTCAGAATGAATGGAAATGTACATTCCTCTACCACTTTCTACATTCAGATTTCACGAATTCCAGATGCTCTGCAGAACCATCAAATATTTTCTCAGCCTTGAAACAACAACGTCTCAAATATTATCCTTAATCCACGATTCTTTGCGACCGTACCTCAAGCTTCCGTATTCTCTCACCACTATCAGTCCAAGATTTGTAGCGCAATTCTGCAGCAAACTTCCTTACTCTACTCTTTAGGAGTCATTTCTTTTTTTTTTCCCCTACTTCGTTTTATCAGCCTCCCCCTTCTTCTCCCTCTTTCTCTCGCTTTGTCCCTATTTCTCTTCCTCTCTTTCAACTCTTTTAGCTCTTTTGTTCATTCCTAGCTATGGTAATTTTCATTCAAATTTTCCTCTCACCTTATTACGTTCTGAAGGGTGTCCTCTCTTTATCACCCTTTATTTGCTGTTGTACTTCGATTACAAGGTTTTCTCCTCTCTTCTCTCTTCTTTCGTTGCCGTCGTTCCTTCCTCTATCCTCTGTTATTCTCCATGTCTCACTTTCATAACACATTTAATCCTGATTTCGCATATCTCTTGCTTCTATTTTGAATACGTCACGTTTCCCCTCATTCTTCCTCCATTCATTATCTTTCAGTCAATCAAATCATTCTATTAGTTAACACTGAGTACATTTACACGCCGAGCATCCGCACTCTCATCATCTAGCCTTCCTTTAACCTCGTACTCAAATACTAGATACATACTTGTTTTCAATTCTTTTCCTCCTTTCTTCTTCCCTCTTGATACACCTTACACTTCCCAAGTCCCTTCTTTTCCGGTATCCTTCATCTTTCTTCTTTTATACCCGGAACATTTCATCCTTCTATCCTTCCATCTTCATCGTCATGTGAATTTTTACAAATATCTCCTCTATGATCTCTCTTGTAGTCTTACCTCAATTACTCTCAACAACACTTTTCTATTCAGGGAGTCAAATGTTGCATGGAAACCGAAAATCCTCTTTTTGCTGACTGTCTTCTGAGACTCTTCCTAAGCGCTACACATTATTCTCGTAAGAAATCTCATTCGAAATTCTTTACATGTCCCTTTTCACTCTTCATTTATCATATTACAGTACTTCACTCTCCAAATTATTTTTTTCCTGCTGCCTCATTTCTTTTTATCCTTGCAGTTGCCTCATTATTCTCTTATCTACTAATCTCGTCATGCTGTACTTGTCTTTCTATCCCACCCTCCTCCCTTCCTCCTCTACTGTATCTTCAGAAATCAAAATACTTTGTTCTTATTCCATACCAATTCCATACCAATTCCCGATTTTTTCTTTTTCCTTCATTCTTCCTACTTCATCATCTCCCCTAGTATTGCCATGAACCGCCCCTCTTCTCTGATTAGGTGGAAATGAGTCTCACCTCCTTATGCTTTGAATCGGTCTCAAGTTCGACGTCTTTTGGTTTCTCCCACTCAAATCCCTAACCCTCTGATGCAGGCATTACAATCTTCCCTCATCAACCGTAACTACTCATCAGTTCTCATCAAAAGGTCATGTAGTACTTCTGCTCATGTGTCAAACAAAACTCGCTTGTAGTAGAGAGGAGAAAATCAATAGCTATTCTCCTGATTTCTTACTCTTTATGAATGCCTTAGCTCCTGTTAGGGCATGCGCAGTAGTCGTCTGGGCCTTTTTTAGGAGTACTTCTCCCCATTATTTGCTTCTATTAACTTCTTATCCTCTTATCCTCTTCACCTGATGATAAATTTAAGGAGGGGCGACGTGCAAGTTTGTGACCATGTACAATGGTGATGGGAAGAAAAATATCAAGGAAGGGTGGAAGATGAAATGGGTGAGAGATGAGAGAATGGTATTTCTATTAAGGAGGACTTCGTTGCAAGGATAAAAAGAGGAGGAGCATCTCCACAGGAATGAAAAAATCTTTGAAAAAAGATCGTAGGACACGGTTTCTAATGAGGAGGGGGAGATTTTGAAAGACAAGATGGTGGATAGACGTTGAGCGGTCGCAAAAAGTATGATTACAGGAGAAGGAGAGGGTGAATACACGTATGGAGTAAGGTGAAAGTATCGGTGATAGACTATAAGGTCATGAAAATTCAAGAGTGGCAGGAAACGGAGAGGTCAATTGATTTATATTTTGAGAGCTATTGGATTTTATACTACAATAAACATGGCCAAGCTTTCATTGTGCCATTAAACTTGCTCGGTAGAGTAGCAGAGTAAGGAGCAACACTGGGGTCAACGTCAATAAATACGACCTTCAGGCTTCAAGCTTGTGCCTGGCGACCAGCATGCCGTTATATATACGACGTGGCGTTCGTGGCGCCCCCACGACTAATCAGCAATGGTCCCTTGTGGCACCTCTGAAAAATTAGGGTTCTGAGGATTCACTCTATTCTGTGTAGACTGAAAGAACAAGAAAGTCACCCACCTGTTATTCTCCTCTTTTTGCGTAGTGTACCTCGACCTGACATTTCTGAACATTCCTTATTTTATTTAAAGTTTCGGACCCAAATTCTTGGACCACGCACACTTGAACATCGAACAACGAATGAAAAATCTGGCGTCCGTTTGTTCCTTTCAGTGGGAAGTACGAACGCCGAACCATGACACGTGAGGTAGAAGGGAGGGATCGACGAACCTGCGCAAGCATGCCGATAGAGGCCACCGCTATGCCCTTTTCTATAAGTAATTTTCGGATGCTGCTACCTGTTTGAAAGCTAGCAGACGATATTCGCCGTAAAGATCTTGATTCTTGATCTTCTTCCGTCGATTCGCGCAAACTTCAAATTAAATCAAAGAAGAGTCTTGAAGTGAATAACTATTCCCAGGTATTCTTGAACGGGCGGGAATCTCATCCACCCGTTATCCGAAGTCTCTCAGCATCTTGATGGCAAATCGACGTTCCTCTGGACCAGTGCCTAACCTGTCTAATTTTGTGAGGGTGAGAACCCCCCCCCCCTCCTCTTCTTAAGTGGAACATAAAATAAATATAAGAGGAACGAGAAATGAGTATGAGTAGTGAATCAATTGAAAGGAGCTCCGTTTTCTGGCAACTATCCGGGTTATTTGTAGAAACGCATCATAACCTCAAATACGTTGGAATGATTTTCATCTCCTACTAGTTTGCATGAAATTTAACTGGTAATTGAAAGACATTCGAATATGATTCCATTCATCCCTAGTATCTTAAAGTAACAGTGTCCAACTCATTCAGCCATTACTGCGAGTAATGGCTAAATTGCTGCGAGTATTCAAATACCTCGTCACAGTATGTACACTGCAATCTCATTCGCAGTTGCGAAAATCTATGCAAGGGTACTGCTGCGCACTTTCAATGCATGGCAGTGGCGGAGAATGGAGCGAGCTGAGCGCGAAACTCTCCGAACCCTCCGCATCGTCTTGTCCAACAGCGCATTCCGAGGAAGGTGCGAGTTCGGGTGGAATGAGATTGAAGAAGCAGTGTATGAACAATATAATGAATTGTTGATATATTACAATATTCATGCATGTACAATGATATAATAGCAGTATATTAACGTTAACAACAAAGAATCTCTCAAATTTTTAGAGTGACATTTGATATTCCTTACGAACTTCAAGAAAGTGTTCTGCTTCTCTCTGCCACAACTCGTGAAATATTCATTCGAGAAAAATTTGTTTTGGACAAAAGTGATGGAAAATCGTATTATTTCCAACTTTCTACATTTGCTCTAAAGTTTATTTAAAACGAGATGTTCCCAAAAAACGTGATTTTTGGGAACTGGAGTAAAATGTATGAGGTGAGGTTGTGAGAGGCGATGGATGAGAGAGGAGTAGGAAGAGGTCTGATTGCAAGGGTGAAGATGTAGTAGGGAGAGATGAAACACATGGTAAGAGGGAGAAGGGTCAGGATTTCGGAGTTTTTTTTGGATGTTTAGGTGGTTTAGGCAGGGTTATCTGCTCAACCCAACAATTTTTACGATACTAATCGGCCCAGTCAATAGAGACATTTGAATAGAGAAAATTTCGGGGTTCAATTTTTTGACGTAGAACGTTTTCTTTTAGCGTGAAAATGAAGGTTTCACAGTCTTGGCTTGAAATTTGTGTACGCTTAATCCGACATCTTGAATTTTTTTTTTGTTATCTCGCGTGATTTTCATTTAACAACAAAAATGGTAAAGAACAAAGTTGTGAAAAATTTTACTCCTCACATTTTTCATTCAAACAGTTTCGCCGAATCAATGATATTTATTACCGATATCGAGCAAAAACTGCGCAAAATTCTGACATGGGTGAAGTTTCCTCAATTTTCCGGTCATCTTCATAAAAAATAAGTGCCATATTCAAATGGAAAAATTGTATAACATGAAATTCCCAATAACTTTTGTACCAGGAAGTTTTTTGAACAGACCACACATGACGGTCGGGAACGCTCTCAATATATTGCAAGGTGGGGATCTGGCCGCACCACAGTGCCAGTGGTTCAAAATCCCAAAAAGCTGGCCAAAAATCAGAATCTCGATATTTCTTTTTATTCGAGTATCCATATAAGGTTTATGGGCTCGTTGATTTTGAAAATGAAGTCAAAAATCCGAAATTCATGATGGCTGACCTGAAATGGCGGACGTTTTTCTATAAAACGACTTTTCTTGAAATGGGCAGCTCGAGGCAGCAAGTGAAAACGGTTCCGAAAATTAGACACTTACCCGCAAAAGACACAACATATTTCGACACAGGAACTCGTAGGAGAAAAAAAATTCTTAACGTGAACTTATAAATGGGGCACAACAGAAGATAAATTTTCCCCTGCAATACATCGCACACATCGTAAATATGTTAGCGAATTATACATATTTCATTATTTATTCTTCATGTACGTACCTTCACGAGCATTTCCCATGTCGCACAAACTTTTGCCACCGAAAACTAACTGAATGTGATAAATTTTAGAAAAATGTCCGCCATTTTGAATTTTGGATTTTTGACTTCATTTTCGATAACGCGCGACATATATACCTGAGACCCACATTGATATCGGTAATAAATATTAATAATTCGGAAGGATTCTTGAAATCAAAAATGTGGGAAACACAATTCTTCACAACTTTGTTCTCTACCATTTTAGTTGTAAATGAGGAATACGCGAGATAACAAGAAAAAAGCGAAAATTCAAGATGGCAAACCTAGCGTACACAAATTTGGGGGCAAGACTGTGAAACCTTCATTTGACGCTGAAAGAAAACTTTCTACGTCAAAAAATCGGACCCCGAAATTTTTTCTATTTATAGGCCTTTTTTTATCTCTATTGACTGGGCTTAATCGCTGACATGCAGAATGAGCTGGAGCAGTGGATGGTGGAAGAAGTGAGGGTAGGAAGTTTAAGAATTTGGCCACTCGCTTATGCAAATGATATAGTGTTGCTCGCGACAAGTAGGGGGCCTAAAAGAAGATGATATAGAGGTTGAGCAGATACCTAGCTAAGGGATAATGTAACCTAAATAATTATTTTCACAAACCACATTTCAAACTGGGAAACACCAAAGGTTAATCAGTGTAAATTATTATGTTCATTGATTCAAAGGGAAGTAATGAACGATCCTAATGCAAAATTAAAGAACAAAGATGACAAGTCCAGTGAAACCGTTATCTGATTATGCGAAACAGTTTTTTCGAGAATGATATTTTTAAATTCGAAAGAATTCTTAACTTGACTTATAGTTATAAGTAGAGCTCCAAATCATTAGACATTTAAGGCATTCCGAGAGTTGGAGAATTTCCAATAAAACAGTACGACATCTTCAACAATATCATAACCATATCTCGTTTATTCGTTACATAGGATGAACTGGATTCATTTCCTAACCTCAAAACGTCGTCTATCTCATCAAGAGTCCTAAAAATGCTAAAGTTATAAAATCCAAGGGTCATCGTATTCTTCAACGGTTATATATATATATATATACACACACACACACATATATATATACATATATATATATATATATATAATATGTTCATTAATATCCAATTGTTGAAAACAACAGCTACTTTGAAACTTTTGATTCAAACGTTACATCAAACTAAGACTTCGGAAATTTACTAAAGGAAGTTCTATCTTTTTAAAATGCTTTATTTGCTAATTAAAATTATTGAAACTCTTCTCATCGTTAAGAGAGAGTCTGCGTAAAGTATTTGGATTTTTTTAGAAACATGATGGCATCTGATTAAAGAACATACTAAAAGATAAACGAATCCAAAAAAATTGACCAGAGGACGAGAACATTACTATTCTCTTTCCAGAAATAGATGTATGTACATAGTTGAGATAAATGTTGTTGATGTCACATATTCACTCGTCTGAGAAATAGATAAACATTAGAAAAGTGGAAATGTTCATGACATACTTAAAACAAAATTGATCTAGATGTAGACACCCTTCTAATCAGTAATATAAGAATCCATTGTTATTGTAATTTTTATTGCAATTCTTCTTTGTGTATTTACTTTATCCTAATCTCAAGGTAATTGTTCAAATAACTGCTTTTTTTCAGCGATCGATTATTCGTTCCAAAGTATTCATATATATTATCTGGTAATATCAATAAAATTATTCCTAAACTGATAGATATATTGATAACCATGACGAAATTCTTCATAACCATTTATTGGTTTTGAAATTTATTTTTCCATCCAAGTAAAAACTCTTTGGAAGATATTGTGAAGATGAATCCACAGTAATGTCCTTAGTTTTTTGATAAGACTGTTCGTTTCTCCATAATCTGTGTCCAAAAATTCCAAACCTATATGCATAGCTTACTCTATGGTCATAATTTTTTCCCTATTTGAAAAAATATTTCTCACACAAAGTGGCAAAGCATACTTTTCCATGCGCGATCGAAACGTATTTCACCCGAAGCGAAAATAACATGTTTCCCTAACACTCGAACTCTTTATAAATTGCTGCGTCAGAAAATCGATGGAACACCTTATAGCTGACTATGCGAAAAACTTGTTCTTCCCAGTTCATCAAAGTGCATCGATTGATACACTTGAGTTAAAGAAATTGGTCATCTTATACAAAACTGTTCTGAAGAGACTGAAATTGAGAGAATAAAGACATTACAAACAATAATTCGCTTGGGATTAGAGCTAGAATTTTAATTCTAAAAACAGTTAAAGAACCTTAAAAAATCTCATGAGATTTAACTTCGAATGCTTTCTGGTAGAGAAATTTTTGAATGTTCAAAGAGGAAAAATCACGTGTAAGGTTAAAAAGGAATCCCAGATTTTTTCGATTTTTGAAAATTGCAGGACTAAATTGAGGGCCAGGTTGCAATAAGGGACGAGCGCTCGAAAACGCTAAAAAGTTTCATTCAGACGTATTGTTATATCGAAATTTTGAAACCCAAAAAATAAAGCAAAATAGAAAGATCTTGAAGATAATGGCAAGATGGAACATTTTTTTATATAAAGTTTTTCAATCCTGTTGATATTTCTGATAATAAAAATGAAAAAGTGATGAAAAAATGTTGCCACATTTAAATATTTTTTAAACATAAATCATCTTGACTCAGACAAATATTATTGAAACTCTTTGAAATTTGATATACACATTTCAACGTTTCAGTTAGAGCGAGATGATAATAAATTCAAGTTAACAAAAATAGTTGTTTACAATGTTTTTTCAATAATTATAACAATATTGTCTTGGAATAATGCTACAAAATAGAATGTATTTTCTAAAATTTTCGGCCTCTCTCACTTTCGATTCAAACTAAGTTATTATTTTATCTTATTTACCAAAAATCATTGTTTAAACAAATTGTAAATGTTTATAGCTATCTTCTTCTAGGTGAATACTACATAGTTTCGCGGTTTTTTCCTGAAATTTTTAACTTTTCATCACTTTTTAATTGGATAGAAGTAACAACTAATTCATGTTAAGAAAATAATTGTTTGAATAAATTATTATCATTGCTAACAATATTTTCTTTGCCTGATCATAGAAACTTGCAGTTTTTTGTAAAATGTTCAACTTTTTGCCCAATTTCAACTTGAAATGATTTAACATTTAATTCTATTTAACAAGAATATTTGTTTGAACAAATTATTATTGTTTATTGCTGTCTCTGCTTTACCTTTTTAGTTGTGAACAAATAATAAATAAACATTAGAGAGGATCATATTCCAAATAGTATTATATTTTGTTAAGTAAATTATTTTTGTTCTTTTACCAATCTCAAAAAAAAAAAATTAAATAAATCAAGAAAACTGCATTCATTCAGTGAAATTTGAATTCCAAATTTACTGCTGAAATTATAAATCTTCAAGGCAAAAATTGCATTTTTAAGAAATCTGTTTAACTTTCAACCAAAGAGTTGAATTTTCGAACCAAAAATATAAATTTTCAATGAAAAACATGACGGTTGATATTTCAAAAAAAAAATTATTTTAAATTAAAAAAAAATCTTATTTAACAAAAAATTAAATGGATTAAATGAAATTCAATCTAATTCAATTTTATTCAAATTCCATCCAGTGCAAAGTTGAACATTTCAGAAAAAAACACAGCTTTTTAGAACTTTTTTTAGAGAAAATGTTCATAAAAAATAATAATTTATTCAAACAATTATTCTTCATGAATTAAATTGAATAATTACTTACTTCAAGTCAAAAGTGGACAAAAAGTTGAAAATTCCAGAAAAAAAGGCTACTTTGAAGCATTATTCTAAGAACATATTGCTATAATTAATAACAAATTGTTCAAACAATTATTTTTGTTAATTCAAATTGATTATTACCTCGCTTTTACTGAAACGTTAAAAATAAGTTGAACAATTAAGAAAAAACACTGACTTTCTAACCCTTCCCTAAGAGGAAGTTGTTAAAAACAATAATAAATTGTTTGAACAATTTAAATAAACATCTATTTATCAGTATAAAGTAGTATTCTATGTATTCAAAACAATCTGCGTTAAAAAACCGCAAAAAAATCATAAGTAGCGCCAAAAACTCGAAAACCCCATTTTTTCACTTATTGGGGTATTCACCTAATATTGAGAATTCTGAATAAAATTTACAAACATGTCTTTTTCTCTTATGGGAAATGCGTGTTTAACTTCATGGGGCTTGCGCCACCTCTAAATATTTTTCCCTTCAAAACAAAAAAAATGCATTTATTTTTTTGTGAATTCGAAGAAATTTCTGAGCGTTTTTCATAAAAATTTGAAAAAAAAATTCTGGATCACCCTTATCCACATTTAATATATACTGATATAAATCAAGTAGAAAAATATTCCTGTGTTCGCGCATTCATGTTGAAGTTACAAATATCTATCAAATTCGCGAATCTTTACTATCTTTAAGTATTAGAAGCTCAAAAGTGGTTATTTCTGATCCGGTTACGCGCTCGGCTTTTGTACCTCCCTACAGTTGTATAAGAAGCTTGTGAAACTCAAAAACAAAATGTCGACTACTTCAATTTGATGAGTGTGATTTCTCTCTTGTTAAAGCTTAACCGGCTGTAACGAATACATTCTCATCGCGTGTCTCTTGCTGCGCTCTCGATCAAAATTCGTCCAAAATGATGGAGAAGATTTGTTGCCTAATTTTTATTACATGTTGTCTAGTTTTTCTAGAAATTCAATTTTATAATTTTTAATTTTATTTTCTTCGATTGAAACAAATACTGAGCGTCTAGTGGGAAATATTAGAACGAATTCACAGATATTTTTCGGATGAACAACTTTTTTCTATCAATGTTCTGTATAAGCCTTAGTCATTTTTCGAAAATTTCATTATTTCATTTTATAATTATTTTTCCTAATTGGAATTAATCCTACAAAGCCTATCAAAGCAGTTGATAACACATTTAAAGATATTTTCTTGGTCCTATGCAAAAGTTATTTCCACCAAATATATAAATCTTTTTTTGTTGAACAATTTTAGTTCATTTATATTTTCCCGTACCTTGCATGGTTTGACCAAAAAATGAATCTTTATATTTTTCATCATTTTTTGTGCGACCGAAATTTGAATTTCCTATTATTTGAGAAAACTCCAAAAGTCGTAAAGATCACCCTTGAGGGCTCCCGAAAAGAAGCATTTTTTCGTTCTTTGGCTAAAAATTCTCATTTTCGTTTATATTTTTGAATTCTGAAAATGCCACAACTCTGGCAATTTTGTTTTAATAAAAAAAATTTATGAGGGTAGATTGTTCCACTCTTGACCTACTACAAGAAACCATGCTTACAATTTTTGAGTCTTGGAAAAAAAGCCCAAAAATTTTTTTCAAAATGATCCCCCTCTTTCATTTTTAGTCCAAAATAGCTGGTCGACGAACTCAACTTGTCTTTTTGGCCCCTCAAAATGGGTGCCAAAGCACGATCAGATATGATCATCCTTTCGAAAGTTATCTAGTTCACAGATTATTTTTCATTATTTTCTGTGCGATCGAAATTGGAATTTTTAATTTTTTAAGAAAATTCAATGAGTTGTATTCATGATCTTGTAGGGCTCCCAAGAAGGAACATTTTTTCATCCCTGACATTCTTTTCAATCTTGCGTTATTTGTTAAAACTTCTCATCTTCGTTTATATTTTTGAATTTTGAAAACTCCACAACTCTGTCAATTTTGTTTTTATCAAAAAAAAATCATGAGAACAAATTGAATCACTTTTTACCTTCTACAGGAAACCGTACTTACAGATTCTGAATCTTGGGAAAAAGGGTCCAAAACATTTCCAAACTGCTCCCCCTCTTATATTTTTGATCCAAAATAGCTACTTAACGAAATTGACTTGTCTTTTTGGTCCCTAAAAATGGGTGCCAAAGTACGATCAAATATAATCATTCTTTCGAAAGTTATCGAGTTCACAGATTATCTTTCATTTTTTTTGTGCAATAAAAATTGGAATTTTCGATTTTTTAAGAAAATTCAAAAGATTGTATCAACGGACTTGTAGGGCTCCCAAGAAAAAACACTTTTTCTCTCTGACTTTCTTTTCAACTTTGCGTTAATTGGCTAACAATTCTCATTTTCATTTATATTTCTGAATTTCAAAAAGACCAAAACTCTGCCAATTTCAATTTTATCGAAAAAAAATGACCAGCATAAATTGTTTCGCTTTCGTGTTACAAGCAATAGTACTTGCAATTTTTGATTCTTGGAAAAAAGAATCCAATACGCTCCCCTTTCCTTGATTTTTCATCCAAAATAGCTGGTTAACGAACTCGACTTGCCTTTTTGGTACGACAAAATGATAAGAAGTTTAAGAAGTTTACACTAGGAGAGGAAGAGGTGGAACAAGTAAAATCGTACTGCTACCTAGGGGAAATTTTTCAGAGCACAGGATTGCATAGCGAGAATG
>WSXT02045051.1:0-13184 GCA_011762715.2 Neuroterus valhalla | reverse complement strand
TTTCCCATAGGCAGCCATGTTTTGTTTTGATACAGCAGCGCCTCTTTGCCCGCGGTGGATGTTTTCTTTGCCAATAATGTCTGATTTTGTTAAGGTTAGGATTGTTGCGCCTGCATGAATGATTTCAGTTCACCACAGCTGTAGAGAATTGGAAGGCTTTGGAGCTCGTTTTAGGAGTAATTTTTTAATATATTTTTTAAATAAAATAAGAATGCATAGTGAGGCAAGCGAAATTTTCTATTTTCTCCATCAGATACTATAAATATGTATTGTAGATTCTGTAGGATCATCAGAAGAAAAATAATAAGGCAATTTGGAGGTATTATTTCGAAGTTGCGTATAAAACTTATTTTAAGTTTAAATTACAATATAATAGATTATAATTTTGCCTATTCTATAGAAATAAGACCATTATATATTACTAAATGCAGGAGACATTAGAGTAAAGAAAAATAATTATTCAGTCTTCAGAAAATTGAAATTGTAGTTTTTATGTTCTATAAATGCTCGTGTTTTTATGTTTGATGTTCTAAGTCTTATATCCGTTGAAATTTGAAATCATGAATTTATTATTGTATCCTATTATATTGTATATAATCATTATTGTAAGATAATGATAATTAAGATAATTAAAAAATTGGAAAAACACTATAAAATTTAAATGATCTTTATTGTAATTTACTACACAATATATTTACACTTTGTCTTACACCCTGTTATAAAAAAAGAACAAAAATATATTTTTCTCATAAAAAATTATCGTAGAAAAAAATATACACTCCTTAACAATTCAACGTACTTTTCAGTGACTCTTCGGAAAGAGTAGTTAAATAACTAGTAAATTTCTTAACAGTTCTTTGCAACAAGCCAAGAACTTGTGAACTTTGCAGATTTAGTTCACTTGCCAGGTCGTTAATGCTTTTGTGTTGAAGTCCTATGCCCAAGAGAATAACAGCTTGGACAGGTGAGATTTCCAAACTGCTGTTTTCTTCTCCTGATTGCAGATTAATGGTACCTAGTTTGCGTAAGAAATAAAGTCTTGCAAGGGGGTTTGTTAAATCTCTAATTGTAGCAAAATCTTCAAGATTCTTGCTATAATCTTCTAATCGAAGTAAGCTTTGCGAAGTTAGGTACTCTTCCAATTTATCTCTCGTCAAAGTTTTTGCTGGTACGTTGACTGTACTATTTTCTAAAATATTAAGCGCAAGCGACGCAGAGTAATCTCTGAAACAATAGGAAAGAAATCCTATGAAACGCATTCTAAAATTAATCCAATAATCTTG
Source organism: Neuroterus valhalla (assembly GCA_011762715.2). Classification (NCBI taxonomy): domain Eukaryota; kingdom Metazoa; phylum Arthropoda; class Insecta; order Hymenoptera; family Cynipidae; genus Neuroterus; species Neuroterus valhalla. Next base: position 11,901 of record WSXT02045051.1, on the reverse strand, counting down.
TAGCCAGCTAGCTTCTTCGAAAGGCTGTCCTTCCGGGTTTAATTTGTGAATCATGATGCAAGAGTGTTCCTCTGTTATGTCACTCGTTGTCTGACTTATGTAGACAGGAATAAATTTTGCTCTTTTCCAAAATTTGATAAGCTGTGGTGTCACGCCGAAGGAAACACCGATGTAGTCAAGTGCCTCTGCTGGTCGTTCTGAAAGTTTCATGAAAAGAGGCGGGAGTGATGATCTCGGCTCGATAACTTCACTTTGGAGGTCAGATCCTTCGTCTTCGAGTTTCCTCTTTTTGGATCTATTCATTTTACTCTTTGAAACTTTCTCTTCTTCCTCGGAATCGCTCATATCTGTAAAATTCGATTAACAAATTAGATCAACCTAGAATTTATTATTTTACTAATAATAACTACTAATTGAACTTTAGCAGAAGAAAGGGTATAAAAGTCCGTTTTCTCAAATTTAATATTTAAACGCGATAATATGTTACAAATAATTCCGTGTTTCAGTATGCTGCTAAAAATTGGATAGAGTATAAGGATCAATTATAGATTTTGTGGTTGAATAATTTCAAGCCACTCTTATAGATCCCCGAAGAAAACCCCATAAGTGACGAATTTGAATTTTACATAATATTGCGGTTTATTGACGTTTTTTGAAGGTCTTTTTTCATAAATAATCATCAATCAATACTTTGATGATTTCTAGTCATTTGTTAACTTATATTCAATTGTTCAAACAATTTTAATTTCTTGAAACATTTGTTTTTTTCTGGTACATCACGAAATGAACGTTCTTTCTGTCCAGTATGAGTTATTCAATCAATGATAACGATAAAATAATTTGTTTGAATAATATTACGATTATTTGAGTGAAACGTGTTTGTTCAAGTATTTTCTTTACCTAGAAAGAGCAGGATAAACATTCTATCTCAGTAAATTTTCGACAGATTTCAATATTTTTGAGTACCAATTTGTTTTTTGAAAACACATGTAAATGTTTAAACAAATATGGAAGGTACAATTTTTTCTTGTTCAATGAAGAAAAAACATAAAATCAGTGAAAAAAAGTATTGTTCCTAAAAATTTTAATTTGTTCAAACATTATGGAGCATTCTTAGAAAGCAAAGAGAACTTGAAAATAATTTCATCTTTAGAAAAATAGCAAAAATAGGATATTTGAACAAAAAAAAAGCTGTTTAAATAATTCAAATTTTTTAAAACATTTACACTTGTTCTTAAAAGACAAATTAGTATTTGAAAAAAATTTCAATCCGTCGAGAATTCACTGAGATAAAATGTTTCTCCGGGTTTTTTATGTAAAGCATATACTTCAAGAAATACCTTACAAAAACGAATGTTTAAACAAATAGAAATTGTTGAAACAATCGAATAATAATTAACAAAAGACTGGAGATTTTCACATCCATGATTAATGATTATTCATGAAAAAAGACTTTTAAAAGCGTCAATAAACCGCAATATTGCGTAAAATTCAAATTTGTCACTTCTGGGGTTTTCTTTGGAGACGAAATTGGAAGGGTGAGAGGAGAGGAATTCAAAAAGTGAAAAATAAGGGTCACCCTAATGTGGACATCTCGTGAATTCCACGAAAGAGCCATCTAACAGCAGCACCTTTTCTTAGCAAATTTTCCGCAAAATATATAGTGAGTTTTGTTAGTCATATTCGGAAAATTTGTTGAACACCACTACAATTTTAACTGATGAAAATACACGAAAAATTTCCAGAAGATCAAAGAATTTGAAAATACATCAACAAAAAAATTAAAAAACATTCATATTATGCATTTCTTTCAAGACCGTACTTGCATGTACCAAAATTTCGGTATAAAACTAGCCGGATGTTTTCCGTACATGTGCCTAAAGTTTTGAACGTTCAAATGAACGAAATTTCTGCTGATGTCCTTGTGGATTAGAAATACAGCCAAAATATTCATTTATTTCCATTGCAAATAGTGAATTACAAAAGAAACTTGAAATACATTAGTCAAAATAGTAGTTAGAACAATGTTTGAAGATTAAACAAAATTTCGAAAAAATATTTCGTTCATCTGAACGTTCAGAACTTCCAGGACACTCCCGTACAAATTTTAGTAACAGGGGAAAGGGCTATTTGTGCCGAAATTTTGGTACAAATAGCCGGATTTCTTAGGTACACAGAGAGACTACCCTTTTGAATGTTTTTTATCATCAGATAGATTTGCTTTTTCAGCAAACTAGAATGTTTCAAATATTTTTTATTGCCAGCTTAGAAAAGATTATAGTGTAAAGAACAGAAATAAGAATTATTACACACAACAAAAAAATGAGGAAGATAAGTGTTTTTGAAACATGCGGTTTGCTGGTACGTAAAACCTAGTCATAACAATTAGTTCCAAAATATTGAACTCTTTGGGGTTGGAATAATCTACTTTTTTATACTATTTTCGATTTTTAATCACAATAAAATGTAATGTTTACATCTAATCGCTTAGGACGTACTTTGAATCAGCATCAGCGAAGAGAATGTCTTTGATATGTCATTTTTTGTAATGTCTTGAATTTCCATTTATAATTCTTGAAAAATAAATTGGAGATTTGTGAGAAAAAAATTGAAAAAGGGTTAGCTCGATTTTAGAGTTGTTATTCTTTTTCCAAGGTAGAAAAAGGAGACAGACTAGAATTGAGTATTGTGCTAAAAAATATTTAAAAATTCCTCACTAGCATCAGGATTCCCCATTGCAAAGTACTCCTTGAGAAGTTCCAAAGCCTTTGTTCCATATCCTTGTCCTTGATATTCCGGATGGGTAGCGATTCTCACAATCCTTGCTCCTCTCAACATCGGGAAATTCTTATCCTTATACTCATGAGAAATTCTCCAGGGTATAAGATCCCCAGAAGTCCTTTTGCCTTTTTCAGCCCTCTGCTCAATTGAATTTTCACTGATCTGACCTTCCAAGCAAACCTGGACAAAAACCACGACTTTCGGAAAGTCCGAATTAGTAGGCAAAACCAAACAAAATAGATGATGAGCCGGTGCATCAGACATCATCTGCAAATCATTTGGACTGTTCTTATAATGCGAGGAAGTATACAGAGCTACCAACTCCTGGAGAACCCTCTCCGAAGCCTTATGGAATGAGAACAACGTATCTCTGTTGATGTAAAGCAATTGACAAGAATCTAAACCCAGTTGCTTTGGTACCGAAAGTTTCACGTTCTCATCATCCATGCAAAGCAATGTCGAGAGCCAGCTTTCGACAGCATCCTCTGCTTTATACCGAATCGATTCTTTCAAGGTCAATTCCTCTAAAGACCGATCCACAATCACTCTATCTTCTATGCTCTTCTCCTGAGAACTCGAATTCTTAGACTGCATTCTCAACTGTTGCAGAAGTTTTAAGGATAATGACCTCCCAGTGCCTTCATATCCATTTATCGTCGACGCGAGAAAAATTAAATAAGGTCCGAACATTTTCTTGACCAGAGGCAAAGGAATCGCCGCTGCTTCATCAATCACCAACAATTCAGCTTGCTGCAGTTTCTGGGAATCCGAGGGGTGAATAAACTGAATTGTTTGTCTGTGGTCCCTAAAAACATTTACCCGGATCGTCGCTTTATTGAACTCTGGATTCGTCGACTGCATTAAACTATAGTCGATGTGTTCTTTATACTCCAAGGCGTCGAGGCCCTTAAAGACAAACTCGAAAAGCGTGTTCAAATTTTCAGGACTAGGACTCGTGACGTAGATATTTGAGTATCCGAAGGCAATCGCACCAGCTATCGCGATGCCCATAGTCGCCGATTTTCCCCGACCTCTTGCTGCCGTCAGGGAAACTGTGGAACGTAAAGTTTTCTCTGAAATCTTCTCGATGAACTTCAACAAGGCCTTCGCCTGGTCCAGGGTTTTGCAGCATTCCAACAAATTCGAAACTGGCTGCGTGTCTCGAAGAGTCTCTTTTAAAGCGTTGAGTTCTGACCAATTTTCGGCTGAGGTTGCTTTCACCGCGGGTTTAATTTTTAGATTATGTATCGAGATTGGAAGCACGTGAAACTGATCGTCGATGACTAAACACCGGGCACAGGAGGCGAGGGAGAGGAGGAACCTTTCGTTAAACCTGCAGGCGACTTCCTGATGAGCCTCGGTGCGGAACCGCTGGTGAACGTCCATGTTCATTGTGTATAATTGTTTTAGGGAATTTACACTCTGGAGGAGGATCGCGATGATGCCTCCACCCTCAACGGTTTCCATTGTCCGGGCTAGTAAATTTGGAGTTAAGGCTTCAAAGTCCTGGAGCACGCACATTCCGAAGGTGTTTCCGAGAATTTTGTGGGTTTCTTTGTAGTAGCAGTAGCGGATTTTGGTCGAGGATATAAAGAGTTCGAAAGGATCCTCTTCGTTGACCTCGGCCTTGCCGAACTTAACCTTCTTCTGGAGCGACTTCATTTTTTTCTTACGATGGGAAGAAAACCCGAGTTCTTTTTTGTAACACCATAACACTGAGGGACGGGATTTCACGACTGTTTTTGATAACATGTGGTGAAGGTATATTACCTGGTCCCTTGCCTTTTCCCCGACGACGACGAAAAAGGTTCGGTGACCAGATTCCACTCCATTTTCTATGAGAGTCCGAATACGGTTGTCTATTTTTCGACGAGGCATTTTCGGGCTTTTTGGCTCTTTACACTTATTTTCACGTTTGTAGGGTTTATCTGTTGAAAAAAGACCGGGGATGGACGGGACCACGTGGAGTACGCACGATGTTTTTCATTTTTGTTTTAGGAAACATAACCTCACTCTTAAAAGGATGGTAAGAAAGATATGCGTCGGTAAGAAAAAGGATTAAAAAAGTTAAGAGAAAGATTGAATATTATTAAATTATTAACACTTGTTCTTGATTTATACTTCCATATTTTACAATTCTGAGTAATGAGTATTTTTATGAATTATTATTGTTCTTGATGCACTTATTCTTCTTGTTGAGTTGATTTTCTAGTATTTTTGCAAAATTACAGAGGATGGAAATAAATAATGAAACGATTCTCAACGTAATTAGAATTTAATGATAATACATTGTAAATATTATGTATACAATATTTAGCAAGTCCTAATTGCTGCTTCAAAGTTTAATAAATTTCATTATGAAAATCGGCTTTGTCTTTTTTACAAAATTACAATATTTTACAATTCATTTATACAAGAAACTGATAGTTTAAAACATGAAAATAAAGCTAGTGATCCATAGAATCCCTTCTTGTCTCCTCGATTAGAGCATTTAGGTAAGATGTAAATTTCCTTACGGCTTTATTGAACAACCCAAGGAGTTGCGAACTCTGTAAATTGAATTCTATCCCTATTTCGTCGATCGTTTTGTGCTGTAGTCCTAATCCCAAAAGGACAGCAGCTTGCACTGCTGAAATCTGCAAATTGTTATTTTCTTGACCCTTAATACTACTAATGCTGCCAAGTTTTCGCAAAAAATAGAGTTTTGATAAAGGTTGTATCAAGTCGATAATTACGTGATAGTCAGTCATATTATGACTGTATTTCTCCAATTCTTCTATGTCATGTAAATCTAAGTGTTCCTCTAGTCTATCTCTAGTCAATGTTCTTACTGGAATTTTGATTGCGTTATTTTCTAGAATACTAAGCGCAAGAGAGGCTTCGTAACCTTTGAAAGAGGACGAAAGAAGTCTTATGAAACGCTGTCTGAATTTGATCCAGTAAGATTCTAGCCAACTGCCTTCTCTCTTTTTCTTCTCAGGTTTTAATTTGTGGATCATAATGCAAGTGTGTTCTCCAGTTATGTCGTTTGTCGTCTGTCTTAAATAAACTGGAACGAATTTAACTTTTTTCCAAAACTTGATAAGTTGTGATGTCACTCCAAAGGAAACTCCAACGTAGTCTAGATCTTCCGCTGGACGTTCCGAAAGTTCCATAAACAGAGGAGGAAGTGTTGATCTGGGCTCGATACATTCAGTTCGAAGAACTGATTCCTTTATTTCTCTTTTTTCCTTTTCGGATGAGGTCTTTAATTTTTTTGAAACCCTCTCCTCGCCATTGGACTCTTCTATTCCTGTAAAATATATCATTACAATTTATTTTAGCATTCAGTATAATATAACATGAAAAATTATATAGATCAATAATATAATCCATACCTAAATTCTTAATTTTCATTGTAGAATAATATTCCTTTAAAAGTTCCAGAGCCTTCGTTCCATATCCTTGACCCTGGTACTCAGGATGTGTAGCAATCCTCACAATCCTGGCTCCACTTAACATCGGGAAATTCTGGTCATTGAATTTCTCCGCAATCGTCCAGGGTATCAAATCCCCAGCCGCCTTTTGCCCTCTCCCTAATTTGGATTGAATCAAATTTTTACTGAGCTTGCCTTCCAAGCAAACCTGGATAAACACCAAGACTTCCGGTATTTCATTTTCCACAATCGGCTTCACCAAACAAAAAAGATGGTGTGCAGGTGCATCAGCCATCATTTGCAGATCATTTGGTGTATTTTTGTAATGTGAGGCCACGTACAGAGCAACCAACTTTTCCAACAATTTCTCCGAGGCCTTATGGAACGAGAACAGAGTGTCTCTATTTATATAAAGCAACACGCACTCATCTCGAGATGGCAAATTTGATATTGAAGGTTGCAATTTTTCATTATCCAGGCAAAGCAATTCCGAAAGCCAGCTTTCAACCGCATCACCAGGTTTATAGCTAAAAACAAAATTTTATTAAATATCTTAACATTATACAAATATTGCAGTACATTGGGGCTGAACCAGCTTTGCTTGCAGAGTTCCTTCAGATAGGATTTTTCGACTGGTAATGGTGTTCTATAATTCTGCGGACATTTTCAGTTCGAAAACAAAAAAATTGGTTCAGCTCTTTTTAGAAAAACTCGATTTTCATGTTTATTGAAAAAAAATTGAGTCGAACAAATATTGAAAGATCACGACCCATTTAATTTTCAAGTCATTCGCAATTGTTTACAAAAAATATTTAAACAAATTACTCTAAATATCATCATTTTTCTTAAAATAACTTGACCAGTCAATTCCACGAAAAAAATTATTTCAAAAGTCTTGATACCATTTTTTTATCAAACTTTCGTTTATTAGTGTAAATTAGAAATAAGGATGTGGCGTTTTTGATGTGTGATTAGTTGATTTGATAGAAATGCTTGTCTTGATTCATACCAAACAAAAAAATAATATGAATAGAAATCGAAAATGATTTTTAAAAAAATAGAGTTGAAAAAAAAACAGACTTGAAAAAATAGGAATCGAAAATGATTAAAACAATGGTCACTAAAGAGTAGAAAATAATCAATTTAATAATGACAGTTTCGACTACGAATTCATACTTTTGAAATGCCTACCTATTATTTACACCAAAAAAATGATTGTTTAAGTCTCGCTTTTTTTTTAAGTCGATGCCGTGGATGACTCAGCAATGGAAACGAAAAAAAAAAAGTTTTCACAAAGAATCAACTTGAAAGGCATCATTGTTCATTGATTGAATGGCCGTGGCGTCGACTTCAAAAAAAGCGAGATTTAAACAATAATTTTTTTGATGTAAATAATAAGTAGGTAGGCATTTCAAAAGTATGAATTAGTAGTCGAAACTGTCATTATTAAATTGATTATTTTCTACTTTTTAATTACTATTGTTTAGATCATTTTCGATATCTATTTTTTTCAACTCTGTTTTTTTAACTCTTACTCTAATTGTTCTATTTAAAGATTGACAAAATAAAAAAAAATGTACCAAATAACAATGAAAATAGTGGTAAATAAAACTTAAGGTTGAAAATATCATCGTAAGAAACATGGTAAACACGACAATATTAAATAGATATTGTAGCTGATAATAAATACCGCGTACGTGAAGTTATATCGAATTTAAACAGTTCAATACGGACGATATTTTCTGTTAATAAAAAGCTCAAAATTTTGCGAAGATAAATGGAATAATGCGTAGAAAAACGTGCGGATTTTGTAAAATTATGCGAGTAGTAATAAAAAGTGAAGTCTTGGCAGAGATAACGTCGTATTAATAAAAATCCCTTTTACTGGAATCGTTGTTCAGACTTTTTGTATCAGGGTGGCAGGATAACTTCCATTTTTAAAAATTGGAAAGAAACGATTTTAAACCTAAATACTTGAAAAAATATACTATTTTATTATTTTATAACCAAAAACTTCATCTATGAAGAAGCAAAACTTGACTCAATTTCAAGGAATACCACTAATTTTAGTGACATTGATTTAAATTTTGAGGAATTTGAGGGGATTTATTGGAACTTTAAAAATGCGACCATGCGATAAAGAATTGTGCTTATTTAATATAGTAATGTCATAAATTGTAGATTTAAAGTTTTATTGAATACTGAGACAATATGCGATTATGCACTTTGCAGAAAATAGAGCCTGAAATATCTAATTTGAATAGTATTTAGATTTCATTTATTACTTTTTTTGCATTCAATATAAAACCTGACTTTTTTCAAAAAGGGGCCGATGGATTTTTCTGTTTTTGGTTTTAAATTTAGGTGGCATAGTAGACTACCATAGTCAGATAATGCCACATACAAGAACCTTGGAATAAAAATAGGTTCAGCCCCACCGTGAGAGAATATTCAAAACAGGATCTTGCATACCGAATTGATTCCTCCAGGGTCAGTTCCTCCAAACTTCGATCCATATTCTTATCTTCTTTCTTCTTCTCCTTGGAATTCGCTACCCTCGACTGCTCCCTCAACTGCTGAAGTAATTTCAAAGACAAGGATCGTCCAGTTCCTTCATATCCACTAATCGTGGACGCCAGGAATACCAAATAAGGTCCAAACATAGCCTTCACCAAAGGCAATGGAATCGCCGCGGCTTCATCAATAACTAACAATTCTGCCATCTGGAGAGTCTTGACATCCGAGGGATTAATAAACTGAATAGTTTGTCTGTGATTTCTAAAAACATTAACCCGGACTATCGCTTTATTTAACTCTGGATTCGTTGACTGTAAGATACTATAATCGATGAGTTCTTTATAATCCAGGACGTCAAGGCCCTTGAAGACAAACTCAAACAGCGTTTTCAAATTTTCAGGACTCGGACTCGTCACATAGATATTAGAGTATCCGTAGGCGATCGCACCAGCTATCGCAAGGCCCATAGTCGCCGATTTTCCTCGACCTCTTGCTGCCGTCAGGGAAACTGTGGAACGTAAAGTTTTCTCTGAAATCGTCTCGATGAACTTCAATAAGGCCTTCGCCTGGTCCAGGGTTTTGCAGCATCCCAACAAATTTGAAGCAGACTTGTCTCTGAGGGTTTTTTTCAAAGCGTCGAGTTCCGAACAATTTTCCGGCAAGATTTTTTCCACCAGGGGAATAATTTTTAGATTATGCACAGAGATTGGGAGCACGTGGAACTGATCGTCGATGACTAAACACCGGGCACAGGAAGAGAGGGAGAGGATGAATCTTTCGTTAAATCTGCAGGTAACCTCCTGGTGAGCTTCAGTGCGGAGTCGCTGGTGGACGTCCATGTGCATTGTGTATAACTGTTTTAGGGAATTCATACTATTAAGGAGGATCGCGATTATGCCCCCGCCCTGGACGGTCTCCACTGTCCGGGCTAGTAAATTTGGGGTTAGGGCTTCAAAGTCTTGCAGAACGCACATACCGAAGGTGTTTCCCAGAATTTTGTGACTGTCCTTGTAGGGAAAATAACGGATTTTTGCGGAGAGGATGAAGAGGTCGAAAGGATCATCCTCGCGCATATCGAGCTTGCCTGACTTCACCTTCTTCTGGAGTGACTTCATTCTCTTTTTATGGTTTGAAGAAAAATTGAGCTCTTTTTTGTGACACCATAATACTGAGGGACGAGATTCCCCTGTTTTGGATAACATGTGGTGAAGGTACATAACTTTTTCCTTTGCCTTCTCCCCGACGATGACAAAAAAGGTCCGGTGACCGGTTTCCACCCCATTTTCTATGAGAGTCCGGATACGGCTATCTATTTCCGTAGACATTGTCGAGCTTTTGAGGCTCTTTATTGTTTTGTAGTAGTTTTTAGTTTAAGAAAAGATTTTCATTGAAGAAGAAACAGGGGTTGAGACCACGTGCACTGTGTTTTTCGGTTTTGTTTTGAAAAACATAACCTCATTTTCGAGAGTTGATATGTGATGGACGTGGTGAGGGTGGTGAGCGTGGTGAGAAATAGCAGTAAGGAAGGTAAGGAAGATTTGCAAGACTTCGTCGATAAACAAATTTTCAATTCAAAAAATATATAAACCTCATCTCTGGTAAAATAAATACTAATAAATAATATAAAATACATAATAGTAAAATTAATATATAATTGTTAGAATATGCACATATTTGTATATGTAGGCACGAATTGTTTCTGATAAATTCACTTGAACTATTTGAATTAAAAAATCTTAATTGTTTAAAGTTCAGTACTTGAATTGTTAAATATAAACTGTAAAAATGTGTAATCAACTTTTAAATTGTATAGTTTTTTAATATTTATATTCAATTTCCTAACTCTTAATAGTTTAATAAATGTTCAATCAATAATAAAAATGAATTAATAATAAATAAAAATAGTTTTGTGTCTGATAATGACATAATTCAGAAAATTTCAAGTGCAGTTTAAATTTCGGAGGAGGCCATCAGAAGAATTTTATCCGACACATAAAATTTTGAAACTTATTATTTAGATCTTTATTTTATCTTTCAAGGTAGCGATTCAAACTTATTTTTGTCTCTCGAGCGCAATCGATTAGCTGCAAATGCTGACACTAATTTTAAATGTTAGGGAAGGTTCTGCTGAATCGACTAGTCAAAACATTGCGTATATTTTTGCCTGTGTAGCTTATTTGTAGTCAATGTCAATGCAGCACAAAAATTACTATCTATTTTATGCTTTATAGTCAGGTATCATTCAGATTCATTAAATTCTTTCATTATTTGAATGAATTTTGTCATTCTATTTAAAAAATTAAATCCGTGTTTTGATGACGCGTTTTTTATGGTTCAAACTGATCCAGATTTCGGGAGTTTACCTTCATAAAGAATAAATAATATCTGGGAGTTCCAGGATTTGATGTTGAGAGTAAAAAAGTATATTTCAACATTTACTTCGATGATTGGAATTTTTAAAAGGCTGGGAGATTAAACAATCAATAATTAACTTTCACATAAGGATAGATATATTTTTAATCGACAACATTCGAATATTAAAATACTCTTGAGTACAATATCTGTCCTTAAATATGTATATTAGGTACATTTTCAATTTCTGCGATAATGTGTATCTCTTTGTTACACGATTAATGTTGAACGAGTAAAAATAAAATAATTGACTGACAAAGACATTTATACATCTAATATACAAGTATGCATACCTTGCTGTAGATACAACCTGATCGTAACTAAAATATATTACAGAAACAGATTTAATATCAATAATAAAATATATGTATAATATTCATTTCATTAAAACTATTTTCTTAAACCAATTCACTAATTCGTTCGATCCCGCGCAGTAAACCACAGCAAATTTATATAATTTACATAAACGATATAATACATAATATATACATATAAACTCAATTTGTTTTAATTACATAATAAATGTAGAATTGTATAATTGTGGTTTATGGAATAATAATTATCACATTAGTTTGCTGAAAATCGTGCAGCCCAGCAAGTGAGGGACTGTGCTTAAATTATGTAACGGATTATGAGGTTTTTGTAGTGGCATTTTCAAAATCCAACAACATACAAGAAAATGAGAATTTTTGTCCAACTCATGCAAGATGAAAAAGAAAGTCAGAGAGCGGAAATGTTTCTTCTCGAGGGACCTACAAGATCGTGAATACGACTT
>WSXT02045039.1:0-13185 GCA_011762715.2 Neuroterus valhalla | reverse complement strand
TTGAAAATTCAAGATGTGAAATTTCAGACGATTCTAATACTTTCTCAATCATAAATGATGAGAATGTAAAAAGGTTTGGAATTCCTTAACAATCTTGAGAATTTGAGATGTTTCATTTGAAATAGAGCTACCTCCCGATTTAGTGCCATCCAATCAAATTCCGCGACCAAATGTACCCTACACCTTCTGATTTTTTTCACGAATGAGGATGCATTATTACTTAAATGTTAAAAAATTATTTATTGCAGTTCTGAATTTTTCTCGGGAATGCAGAATTCAAATGCCAGTTATCTGAGTACATACAATGGATACTGTGACGGATAATCAGGAACTTCTTCAAGTTATAGATTAACAAGAAGAGTTTCCATAAACATTGAAGTTGGTACAACATTAAATAATTTATAATTTATATTTGTTCAGTTGCGGGTTCGAAATTAGTACCTGATAACGGTTTTCAAGCTTCCTGAGAACCCCTTGTTCTACATTTTACGATACAACTCCAAGCAATAGTAGTTTAATCATTTGATATTATTTGTTCATTTGTAGAAATATGAAATGATAAGTTGTCCAACTCTACAATATATTGAATTTGAAATCATCAAATTTTTAACATTTTATATTATTTAGGTGGACTTTTATAATGCCTCATATTCGAAAACTTAAAATGGAACACTTTCCAGTTTTTAGGATTTATTCTGGAGTTTTCTTATTGTATATAATCTTATTCAAAATGTCTCAATGTCAAGGCTTGCGTTTTAAAATAGTATATCTACATATAATTCTTCATTAAAAAATTGAAACTGAAGTTCAAGATTTTTATAATCTTGCTATTTCCCGTAGAATGTATGACATCAATTGACTGTATTCTGTAGAAATGAAGATTTTTGGTATCATAAGGGATGGAACTTCACCAATAATGCAGACTCATTGATTGAATGAAAATTTCCCGCGCGTATTCAAAAATCAATTTCAAACATGCCCCCGCATTGTTCGAGTGATTTGTTTTGTGTTTGTGTCAGTGCTAAACACTGCCGTCTCCGCAATGCCTTCTGCTTGTTCCCTCAGACGCCCTCACCAAGGGTCAAGATTCTCGGCATAAACCAAAACAAGGAAGCTTTATTCGAGGTCTCAGCGTAAACTAAAAATGATAGATTTTTGAAATCCCAGAAATTCTGTATTATTGAGTTCTTTAATTCTTGGACTTTGAAGGCCTCGAAGTTGAAGCTTATGCTTTTAGGGTATATAGGAAGCCTAAATCCAAGTTTTCGACCATCAATCCTTTGCAGGTTGTCCGCCATCTTGAATTAAGAGGTGATTTCTTGTATCGAGAAAAACATTTGTATTTTTTAATCAATCAAGAAAACATTTGATAACTTTTTCCGTGAGGAAAATGAGTACTACAAATTAGAATTTCTAATGTTCTCTTGTATTTTCCTCATTTGTTGCCTAAAAATTTATTACAAAAGTAGAAGAGCAATTGTTTACTTACCGTAGCGTCTGAAAATTGTATGCAGTTTAAAATATAATTAAAAATTTAGAAACATAAGAATATAACATATATGCAATGAACATAGATTTGAAATAAAATGAATAAATAAAAAAAACTCACGTGGAATGAAAACTTCGAGTCGAGAAATCTTTGATTTTTTTTTCAAAGTAATGTAATGAAATTCGATAATTTATTGAGGTATAAATTGTTTTCTTCAAACTTGCTGATGGACTGAAAAAAAATTTTGATGATACAACCATTTTTTGTCAAATTATTAATCTCAAAAAAAGAAAGAATAAATAACTACGAAAATTGTGCTTCAATTTAAAAAATCGTAGTTTCCAACCAACGAATTTGCGCAAACATAGATTTACACTGGATGCTGTTAATTCAACTCACTTCTAAAATTATAATAACAAGCTAGTTAAAATAAAGAATATAAAATAATAATCTCATCCAGTCAAAATTCGTTGTTTGGGAACTATTATTTTTTGAGGTCAAAGTGAATATATAGGTCATAGAAATTTTCGTTTAAGTTTATCAATAAATATTCACTTTCGAAAAAAAAATTTGTTTGCAAAACTGAATAAATTTCCGAATTTCTCTTCCTCGCAGTAAAAGAAAAAATCCAAAACTTTTTCACTCAAAAGTTTCCAAATCGTGTGAGTAATTTTATAAGTTTTTCCGAAAAAAATTTTGTGTTTAACTGTTGATGTGTTTTTTTCAAATCTTTCAAAATATGATATTATATTCTGAATTTTACAAACAATTTTTCTGCATCCTGAATATTATCACCAGCGTATCTACGGCAGCGTTAAATTGTTGAACAAATATAACTCAAAGTTCAGCAACACATAATTTTTTGTAAAAAAAATTTGGATAAATATAGTAAAATTAGATGCGTGACTTTCGAAATTCGTCGGTACATTATTCTAATAAATAAAATAATTTTCGTAAACTCGCGCAATATGACAACTATCGAGTCGAAGAAGAATTTATATTTTTTCCATAATAATCAAAAAAAAACTTTAAATGTGTGAACTGACAGAAAAACTTTTGTCAGTGAACCAATTTTAGTGAAATTGCAGAATTTCAAAAAAAAATAAATCATAAAAATGGCTGAAAGAATTGCACGGTTATTACAGGAAATCATAGTTTTCAAAAATGATGATTTGTAAATGAAGATTAATACAAAATAATGCTTATTCACCTATATTTTTACTCAAAAAAATGAAGTACAAAATACTGCTGCAACGTTGAAATTTTTAGGTGCAAAACTTGTTGATTTTTCTTGAGAAATCACAATTGCAAGTAATTTTTTTTCAAAGAAAGGAGTGAAAATCTTTAATTGCAAGGTTAAAACTTCACTCACAAAATAGAAGAAAAATTCCAACATTTGGACAATTTCCAGCCGAGTTATTGAATCATAAAGAATAATAACATCATGCAATAAAGGGAAATCGACTTTTTTGTCATTATTGTTGATATTGTAGACAAAAAAAATAAAATTCAAGCAAAAAGAAGGAATATTTGTCTCATCCATGTCGAGAGGAAGACTTTCAAAAATAACCACGCCAAAAAATCTATAAATCGACATGATGCAATCGAAAATCTGAAGAATTTTGAAAAGTTTGAATTTCTATACTTCAATAAAAACGTAAAACATCTATACTTCTGAAATTTTCAGAATGAATCATTTCCAGTTTTCGGAAGCGATATTATTGATGTTTTCACAATACATAATTTTTATTAAGGATTAATAAAAGGTTTTTAACGATCGCTGCATATTATTATTATTTTGGAAAGACTTAAAGCCCTATTGCAAATAGAGAAATAACTCATGGTTGGTTGGCTGCACGACACATCAGACGATACGATGAATAAACAATTGCTCTTAAAAAAAAGTTCAAAACAAAAATTGAAGAGGATCGTGTGAATCACAACTTTTGACTTGAATGTTTTGCAATAGCACCGAAATCAAAAAAGATATTCGATCTAAAAAAATGGTCAATCTTTTTTTTTCGTAAAAAATTTTTGAGGACAAGACGAGCCAAATACGAGAGAAAAAAATTGTTATATTTCATCCATTGCTAGATGCATCTACCTTGAGATGCTGAGAGATCAAATTTAATATCATGCATCCTATGAAAATAATGTGATGACTCTTTCAACACGACTTCTCTGATGCAGATATTTGCAGAAGACTTTATTCTTTCATCGCTTCTAATGGGTTTCCTCGTTCGCAGGATTTCGGATCATTCAAGAAAAATTTTCCAACTTGCAGAAGGTTGAAAGACGAGAGTGGACTTTAAAAATTCAGTGTGTAAATCAGCGACACGACGTTGGAGCGTGCCGCTGACAAGTCTGCAGACTGCAGACCAAGCACTGCTTTCTTCCTCTTTTTCTTATTTTCCTACCCTTTTTTCTTCTCTTTCTTTTATCTCCTTGCCCTTTCACGCTTATTCCTTTCCTTTTCCTATTTCCCTTACAGCTTCCTTTATTATTTTCACGTCTCATTTTCAACAAAATGACATTGCTGCCACCGGTTGCAAAGACAAAGTTTCCTGTTCATGCAAAAGTTACTCTTTATCAGTTAACCTGACCCCGCGGCGTATTTCCCACCTTGCACTTGTGTCGTTGGTTGTTTGAGACAAGCTTATCGCGTATAAGCAACCATGGCCTACGAGCTCAAAAATGCTTCAGCAAGATGCCACAAAAAATTTCTCATTCATTCATTCAAGACATGCTCGACTGGCTTGATCAAGCAGTTTCTACATTTTAACATACTCATCATAATGAAAAGTTTTGTGTGAAAATTGATTTTTGCGGGATTTATGAAACCTCCACGTTTTGAGACCTCCTGATTCCGAAAAAGTAGGTTTTACGTTGGCGTCTGTCTGTCTGCTGTCGTCGTCGTCGTCGTTGCTGTCTGTATACTCGATAACTTTCTAAAGAATATTCATATTAGACTGTGCTTTAGCACACTCTTGTAAAGCCGGAAAAGAAATGACGAGTTCGTTAACCAGCTATTTTGCATGAAAAATCGAAGGGGGGAAGCATTTTGAATATTTTTTTGGACTTTTTTTGTCAAGACTCAAAGATTGTAACTATAATTTCTTCTGGCATGTGAAAAGTGAAACAATTTATTCTCATCATTTCTTTCGATAAAAACAAAGTAGTCAGAGTTGTGGCAATTTCGAAATTGAAAAATATGAACGAAAATGAGAATTTTCAGCCGAATAAAGCAAGATTAAAAAGAAAATCAGAGAGAAAAAATGTTTCTTCTTGGGAGCCCTACAAGATGGTGAATACAACTTTTTGGATTTTCTCGAAAAATCGAAAATTCCCATTTTCATCGCACAAAAAATATTGAAAAAAATCTGCCCTCTGCGCAGGCACATTCTCATCGCGCGCTCCGCGTAAGGCTCGTTTCGCTCGCAAGTTTGAGCGCGCGTGCGGTGCGCGCCATTCGGATCTCGCGCTCCACGCTGGGTTATGAATTTACGTTATGCGCTCGGCCTTTATACCTCCCTACAGTTGTATATGGAGTTCGTGAAACACAAAAGCGAAATGTCGACTACTTTAATTTGGTGAGTGTGAATTCTCTTTTGTTAAAGCTTCTCTGTCTTTAACGAATACATTCTCATCACGTGTCTCGTGCTGCGCACTCGATCAAAGTTTGTCCAAAACGGTGCAAAATTTTTGTTGTCTAATTTTTTTCACATGTTGTGTAGTTTTTCTAGAGTTTCAATTTTTTAATTTTGTTTTTTACGATTGCGAAAAAACTCTGTTGTCCTTAGTCATTTTTTCAAAAATTTTATTATTTCCTTTTTATAGTTATTTTTCCTGATTAAAATGAATTCATTTTATGGTTTTTTGTAAATTAAGCAAAAACTACTTGTCCTATCAAAAAAATTTCGTCTATATTTTTGAATTTTGGAAATGTCACAACTCTGCCCATCTTATTTTTATCATAAAAAATCATGAGGATGAATCGTTTTACTTTTGACCTACAACAAGAACGCGTACTTACAATTTTTGAGTCTTGGAAAAAAAAGTCCAAAAAATTTTCCAAAATGCTTCCGCTCCTTGATTTTTCATCCAAAATAGCTGGTTAACGAGCTCGATTTGTCTTTTTGGTCCCTCAAAATGAGTGCCTAAGCACGATCGAATATGATCGTTCTTTCGAATGTTGTCGAATTCTCAGATTATTTCTCATTATACTTTGTGTGGAAAAAAAGTCCAAAAAAAATGTTAAAAATGCTCCCCTTCTTTGATTTTTCATTCAAAATAGCTGTTTGACGAACTCGTCCTTCCTTTTCTGGTTTTGAAAAAGTGTACCAAAGCACAATCCAATATGATTATTCTTCCGAACGTTATCGAGTTTTTAAATAGAGTTTGAAAATGGAAGATTTCACGTAGAAATTCATTTTTTTCTGTGTTAATATCATAATTTCATTAATTAACATTACCAACAGTTTCGTATTAAAAAATTGTAGCAATTTTGGATATTATACATTTTTTGCAGTCGCAACAACCAACTCCAGTACAAAATATACAATTGTTCTTAATTTCGCATTAGCATAAATACATCAATAGATGTATGTATGATTATGTGGATACAATAAAGTTTTTTAGAGATTAGGCTTTACAAGCTTCTTCCTACGACAGGTTTTTCACGGTCTTTCTGTGACTTCTACCTGATTATCTGTATTGAATTTATCCATTTGCTTCCTCTTTTGAAAATTCTGACAGTGAAGTGGATATTTATTTTCACCAATATGCACACTCTGCTGTTTATTTTTCTACTAAAAACATAATTATACATAGTAAAGAACGTTTTCATTATAAATAAACAGCATTTCCATGAAAAATTTATTAATATATTTTTACATTTAGTTGATTTGATAATAATGACAAATTATTATAATATATATGAATAAGTGTTATATTGCCATTTTTAGTTCCTTCTTTAATTTGGAATTGAAATTTTCCTGTTTTTCGGAGATAAAAAAAAAAATAAAAATCCGGAGATTTTGAAGATTTAAAAAAATTTCAATACCTAGTTTTATAGAGGATTCAGAGATCCCAAAAGATTTTGGAGAGATTTTAAATGCTCAAGAGATTAGAGCCTAAATATAATTATTTTCAGCAGTAACAAAAACAAATTCTTATGAATTCTGAAATCGAAAATTCGCCACGATGTACTACAATGATTGTTAAGTTTTTGAAGTAGGTGCGCTTTCACAAAATTCTATTATGATTCTGTAAGATTCCAAGGAATTTTCAAGAGGGTTTAGAAATTCCAAGGTATGGGAAAGAAAATAAGAGGTTTTTCAAATATTTTAGGGTACTCTAGGAAATTCTAGAAAATTTCTAAAAACTTTACGGAATTGCGGGGCATTCTGAAGTTTCTCGAATAATTTGAAATATTCTAGGGTACGAAAAGATTCGGATCACTTTTTAGGAGTTCCTGAAAGTTTCAAGTGAGTTCGAAGGATTTCAAAGGACTTGAAACATTTCAGGGAATTTAAAAAGATTCCAAAGATTTTCTAATTTATTTCAATAGTTTATGGATGCCTTGAAGGATTTCAATTTTCTTTGCGATTTTGAAAGATTTCAAGGCATTTGGGGAAGATCTGGAAAATTTCAAGGGATTTCTATCGATCCACAACAATTTTTGAGGATCTGTAAGGTTTGAAGATATTCAAGAAGATTCCAAGGTTTTTCATTATATTTCTGAGGATTCCAATAATCACTGGGGATTTCAAAAGCTTTTAAAGTAATTTATTAGGTCTCTCAGTATTTAAGGGAAATATATCATAACCTTTCGTAGTATTTCACGAAATCGTATGATATGTTAATATATTTCGTAGACTTTACTCACAAGAATTGAGGGATTTTCCAGGGTTCGAAATATTTGAACGTATTTTAGGAAAATGCTTTGCAATTGTTTGAATTACTTTAGAATTCACCTTGAGTTCTTATCAAGTTATCGCAAATTACTTTGAACTTGTCTGAATTCTTGGAAATTCTCTTAAATGTCTTAGCTCTCTTGAAAATCTTCTAAATTCACCGATGATTTACTTTCCTGAGTTTTCATTTATTTTATTCTGGAGCCTTCTAAACTCATCTTGAAATTGTTATTATTGTAGAAGGTTCTTTGAAATTCCCTTAATGTTTTCTAAACCCATTTTAAACTTACTGATTTAATCAATTTAAGAAAACTTTCGGATCGCTTCCAATTAACTTGATATGGTCTCCAAAATCACCCCTAAATTCACTTCAATTCTGATAGGATCAATGCAATTTCGATGGATTAAATTCAATTTTGATAAAATTCTGGAAGGGTCGACTTCAGTAGTACAATTTTGGAAATAATAAATTTTTTTTTCAACGAAAATTCTTTTGTGCATAAAACATGTTCACTAATAACCCTGGAAAGTTTAAATATCCTTTTTTTATTGTAAAAAGAAAAATTCCTCAAAATACCTCCAATTTGCGAGTTCTAGACCACCGGGACCCCATGAGCACATAATTTGAGCCTCTCTAAAATGGAAATGGGGTGATGTCTACATGGGCTCTTCTTCAAATCTAAAGGAGAAACAAAAAAAATCTACACCAAACCCACGAGAAGAAAAAGCATCAAATCTCCAATTTGTCAAAAAGTCTTTCTCAAAGCGATAAAAATAAGAAAAAATTAGCCCAATTTTGAAATGAAAAAATCTGCAAGCTGGGCGGGCACATTCTCATCGCGCGCGTCTCGCTCCGCTCGCAAGTTTCAGCGCGACAGGGGCGCGCGTCTTTCGGATCTCGCGCTTCGCGCTTGATGGTAATCTCACCTCGCGCTACGCGTTTGGCCTTTGTACCTCCCTTCAGTTGTATAAAGAGCTTGTAAAACTCAAGAGCAATATGTCGACTACTTCAATTTGATGAGCATGAATTCTCTTTTGTTAAAGCTTCTCCGGCTTTAACGAATACATTTTCATCGCGTGTCTCGTGCTGCGCACCTGATAGAAGTTTGTCCAAAGCGGTAGAGAAGTTTGTTTGCCTAATTTTTTTTTACATGTTGTGTAGTTTTTCTAGAAATTCAATTATTTAATTTTATTTTTTACGATTGAAAGAAACACTGTGCGTCCAATGGGAAAAATTATAACAAATTTACAGATATTTTTCGTATGAATAACTTTTCTCTAACAATCTTCTGTGTAAGCTTTAGTTATTTTTTCAAAAATTTTATTATTCTATTTTTATAGTTATTTTTCCTGAATGGAATGAATTTCTTTTATCGTTTTTTATAAAAGAAGTAAAAACTACTTGTACTATCAAAAAAATTTAATTTTAACAAATTTGTAGATCTTTTTTTGGTGCACAAGTTTAGTTCTTTTATATTTTCCCGTACCTTACATAGTTTGATCAAAAAATAAATCTTTCTACTTCTTTATTTGTTGTGCGACCGAAATCTAAATTTTCGATTTTTTCGAAATTGCGATTCGTTGTTTGACTGAAAATTGTAATTTTCGTTTATATTTTCGAATCTTGAAAATGCCACAACTCCAGAAATTTTCTTTTTATCCGAAAAAATCATGAGGATAAATTGTTTCACTTTTTACCTGCTATAAGAAACCGTGCTTACAATTTTTGAATCTGGAAAAAAAAGGACAAAAATTTTTCAAAATGCTCCCCCTTTCTCTTTTTTTGATCCAAAATAGCTGGTAAACGAACTCGACTTATCTTTCTGGTCCCTTAAAATGGGTGCCAAAGCACGATAGAATATGATCATTCTTTCATAAGTTATCGAGTTCACAGATTATTTTTCATTATTTTTTGTGCGATGAGAATAGGAATTTTCGATTTTTTTAGAGAATCCAAAAAGTCCTTTTGACCATCTTGTAAGGCTCCCAAGAAGAATCTTTTTTTTTCCTGAGTTTATTCTCAATCTTGCGTTATTTGGCTAAAAATTCTGATTTTCTTTTATATTTTTGAATTTTGAAAATACCATAGCTCTGACAATTTTGTTTCTATCAAAAAAAAATCATAACACCAACGTAAAAATTGGTTTTTCGGATCAGGAGGTCTCAAAACGTGGAGATTTCATAAATCCCGCGCAAGTCAATTTTCACATAAAACCAATACGTTCTCATTATGATGTGAATGTAATATCACTTGTCATTAGGTATTTCCTCTGAGATAAGAACACTCATGCATGCATATTGTGTGTTCTAAAACCCAAGAGAATTCTCAACGAAACGATATCATTAGCCAGCGACCCTTTTGATCCCCACGAATTGAGTTCGCTAAATTTCTCGCTTGCGACGAATGGATTCGGTGAAGCATATAAATGATAGGCACTCAAGATTATAGGAGAGGTCCTCGGAGGAAATGTGATTCGCGAAAAGATCACGTAACGCTCTCGAAAGCATCGCTCACCTGCTTTTTCTTTTTTTCCTACCCAAAGAAAGAAAGAGCTTTGTGAGAGATGTTCCAAGATACTCTTTTACTCAAAAGTATTAACTATAATATTACATTCAAGAGTTTCAATTCCTTTATTAGAACGGTGTTAAAAAAAACATTATTTTTATTTTCTCATAATTGTTCATTGCCTTTTTATGGAACTGCAACTATTTGAATCCTGTAATAAACTATTAATATGAATAAAAATAAACCGTGTAGAAATTTCTTATTTATTCATTTACGAACAAATTTCCCTTACTCGATTCATAATCAATTCCCTCCGTCGAAATGTATGAAATCTTGCAAGTTGAATATACATCGACAGATGTTTTTGATACATAGGGTAATATTTCTTATCCAGATTCATATCAA
Organism: Neuroterus valhalla; assembly: GCA_011762715.2. Lineage (NCBI taxonomy): Eukaryota > Metazoa > Arthropoda > Insecta > Hymenoptera > Cynipidae > Neuroterus > Neuroterus valhalla. Next base: position 2,870 of record WSXT02045039.1, on the reverse strand, counting down.
ATTAGAGTAACTGCTAACAATTAGGCTATGTTGCAAACTTGAGAATAGTGTTTCAACTAATAGAGATAAATTTGCAACTATATGGTTCAATATGCAACCAGGAAAAGAAAATTGTTGAATCACAAAGTGTATGTATTTTATTATAATCGTTGAATTTTGAATCAAATAACTGAATTATTAGTTTAGAAGATGTTTTTTTCTAGACGAAATAAGTTCCCAAACAAAAAGTCAGTGATCCAATCTTGGGTGAAATTTATCATTTTAAACAACAAAAAACACTTATTTCCAACAGAATAGTTGGACTTGCATTCAAACAAAACAGAATGATAATGGTTTCCAACAAAACAGTAGGGATTGAGTAAAGTGCCGTAATTTTCAGGGGAAGAGTCTATTTTTGAAATAAAATGTTTCCTTCAACAGGAAAAAATGTAGCTGTAAAAATGTTTCAACCAAACAAGATTTTTTGGACATATACAAGAATAATTCCTCAGCTATACTCTAACTATACTATACTAACTATACTCAATCATACTAGTTGGATTTCAAGCAAAATAGTTGAATTTCAAACCAGAGAGATTCTTCAGTCGATACGGCAACATGCTGTAACTAAATTGTCGAATTTTCAAACAACAAAGATGGAATGCTTTGAATAGGAATGCTTTTGTTATTGTTTATTTCCATAATTATGCAGATTTGAAAGTGAATGAACGAACCAATCTCTTTTAGATCCTAGATAACCAACGCAACCTCATATTTTTAATTTATAAAATGATTAGGTATAGATGATTAAAGATGTGGAACTTCAGACGATTCTTATACTTTCTCAATCATCAATGATGAGACTGTAAAAAATAAAACTTACCTATTAAAAAAGAAATAAAACATCCAAACATAATTGTTGATAAGAGAATGAAAAATTTATGGTAAAATAGCCCAATTTTCAAGAAACGGTTTAAATTTTCAACCAATAAAGTTTTTTCACTCAGTCGACGAAGAAAAGCAATCTTATTTGTTGGATTTCCGGAAAGAAAAGATTTTTTAGGCACGAACAAAAAGAAGCTGTTCCTTATCAATTAAACCGTTATATAACCACCTTATAATAATAATTCTTTAAATAATAGTAGGTACTATTTCAAACAGAACTGTTAATTTTTCAGTCAAGACAGATTTTTCAACTTAGAAAAAAAATGTACCCAAGTTGTTAAATCTTTTACCAAACAGTTAAATTTTAAACCTGCGAGAATGAATTTTCAACCAAGGAATCAGATATCAAACCAAGCAAATTTTGTTTGAATATTATGTATCTACATTAAAACGAAATTGTTCACAGGAAAATAGACCTTATTGTTATGTTTTCCAGTCTGCAAAATGAATTTCCAACGAGATCGATCAATCTGGTTCAATTGCTGACGTGAAAATATAAATTTTTACCCGGAAAATCAGATTTTCAATCATGAAATATATGAATTCTTTAAAAAAAAACAGACTAATTTCCAACCAAAACAGTGAGTTCACTGAAACAAAACATAAATTTACGGAAACTGTTGATTTTCCAACTAAGAGAAATTTTCTAAGCGTGAACAGGAAGACATTTACTCAAACTATTGACTTTTTAGGCCGAAAAGGCGAATTTTCATGAAATATTTGAGTTCTCAAGTAAAAAGGATGTGACTTTTAGAAACTAAATGGATTGTCAACTCAAACAATTAAATTTCTGACAAAAAAGATCCTCTCCAACTGAGCAGTTGAATTCTTACCATTAAAAATAAATTCTGAACAGAACAGCTGAATTTTCAACCCGAATTGGTTCTTCATCCTGAAGCAAACAAAATGTAACAGAAATAATAAATTTTCCAATAAACAAAATTTTTCCAATAACATTTTTGAATTTCCGGGAAAAGAGCTTCCACCAAGAGAGAGGAATTCTTTAGGGGGAAAAACAAACATTTGATCAAGAAAGATATAATGAGAGAAACATTAATCGATTTGTTGACTCTTCCACTCAGAAAGACAAATTTTTAAACAAATTATTTATTTGTCAACCTGTAAATGTAAATTTCCAACTCAACGCACGGCTTGAAAAACATTTAAATAAAACTGTACTCAAATATGAATTTTCAACAAAGAAGTTCACTTTCAAAAAAGTTTTTAGATTTCCTACAAAAATATTCAGAATTTTACCCTTAAAGTATGAATTTCCAACAAATGGTTTCTCATTTTTTATAATAACAAAAATTATAATTTTCAACGAAGAAGTATAAGTTTTCTATAAAATCCCAATAAAGTTTCGAGAAAATGATAGAAATTACATATGATAGACGATTCCCTAACTAAATTTAATAGCAGTCTTTTGGTAATAATTCAAAAACATTTTATTGTATTAGCTAGGGAAAGCGAACGAATGATTGTTTTAATATATTTTTCACTTCAAAACCTGTAATTTTTCTAGGGTGAATTAAACAAAAAGTTGCATTTCGTCCATATGGATATTCCTCTAAATATTGTATTTACCTGGAATTCTATTATTCTATTTAATTGTCTCCATAAACAGCAAGCATTTAATGATTTTATTCGGAACAATACAAAAATACGTAAGTTTTGTAAATGTTGGAAATGTTCAGCCTGCAGCGCCAGTAGGGTCTGCAACTATACCTACGCCATGACCTATACACTCTCACATCTCACATCCAAAAGCTGAAAGTAGACTCACAAAAGTCACAAAAGAGTAACGGGTCACATCTCAAAATACTTTTCTTAAGTTCTCTCTGAAAAAAATGCGTTTTAATGACTGAGGAGAAGAGACTGGGAAAAGGGTTTCATACTGTGACCACACTTTTTTGACAATCTAAACTCTAGGAAGTGACACTTCA